>JAOTON010001235.1:0-124645 GCA_034440635.1 Lepas anatifera
CCTTTACCAATAGACGCAGGAACCGCGGGGGCTGTGGTGGTGGCTGTTGCACCCAACTTTCAGAGTGTGGCAGCAGCTCTAACCCCGCCCTCAGTTTGAGCCGATTCTGGAACTTCTCTATTAACATTTAAGTGATATGCCTAATCACCCCCATGGCCATACCTATAACGTGAAAGCCCCTTCCTCCAACTTACACCTTTCACTCCGACTAAAATAGTCTCTCCACCTATGCCTTCACCGACTGAATTCTTCCGTATTTGCGCCAAAAAGACTCTGCAGCAACCCTACTTTCACTGAAGTGCGAGGTACCAGCATATCACCAGGTTTTAAGAACTGGAAGGAACATGTTGTATGAAATCACAAATAAGCTTTCCAACGTTTCCCGCACCTTGCACTAACTGCATTGGATAATAATCTATAATCATATGATAATCGATAATCATCGGCATAATCTAAGCGACATTACGTTATCTTTTCCTTTCAGTTCTCTGATCGAAATTGAAATGGAGGGACGGTTATATCTGCAAGAAATAAAGGAGTCTTTACCGTGAGTTTTGTATATCATAGGGCGCCTTTTTCATGACAAGAATTTAACTCATGGAGGAGCGGAGCAAAGATGGAGTGTCATATTCCTATGGAAGAATGGAAGAACAGGGGGTAACAGCAGGGGTTATGGATGTGTGTGCCAAGGCGTATCCTCCATACACGTGCAAATCAGGCCATACTGAAGGAACCCAAAGGGCTTTTGGAAAGAAAGAGTACAAAAAGAAGCATGCGAACAAGTTTTTGGCAAGCGAGCTGTTATACCAACTGCTGCGATGGATTCGCTTGTTTGATACACAGCAGCCGAGAACTTGAGCCTGGACTAGCAGGAAGACACAGTGTTTCTGGCCGACCAGCTTAGTGCCAGACGTCTTCAAAAGACAGCCTCGATCAGGAACCACAGCACGATGGCAGAGGAAGCTCAGCGAGCGGGGTCGAGAGCAGTCATGAGAGGAGCAGCCGGCATCTCCCGAGCCGGCAACAGGCGACGGCCGAGAACCGTAAACACGCCTGTGGATACTGGTGTTTGTCAGGTAACGCTATCTATCCTTGCTAAGCCTATAATGACTCGAAGTTATCCCGGATCAAGGCGGATGTTATCTGTGTATGAGCAATGCTATTTTTCAAAAATCAGCCTGCTCAAATCATTCTAACTAAATACCCACGGTCATATGTATATATATTTTTCGAAACACTGTCCAAGTCGTTCACTGTCAATAGCTCATAAACCATAAGACATGGTACGTATTGCCTTTGTCCTTCTCTCTTATCCTTCCTTACGGTTCCATAACTCATAAAAACATAAAAAATGGTGTACTAGCATTGCTTGTCGTTCTTCTACGGCCTATCCTTCCTTGTGGTTTTGTGAGTGTATGAACTGTGAACGACTTGGGCAGTGTTTAAAAAATATATATACATATAGCTTGTGGGTGTTCTGATAGGATTTTATGAGCAGACTGGTTTCTGAAGAGTAAGCTAACATTGTTCATACACAGATAATATCCCTTTGATCAGGATTACCAAGTTCATTATAGCTTAGCAGATGATAGCGCTTACCTGAAAGCACCAGTTTCCACAGGCGTGTTTGCCGTCTCTCGGCCGTCGCCTGTTGACTCGGGAGGCGACGGCTGCCCACTTATGACTGCTCGGACCCGTTCGCTGAGCCTCCTCTGCCATCGCGCTGTCGGGTTTCCCTTGATCGAGGCTGCTCTGTCTGAATACGTCTGGCACTTGGCTTTGGTCGGCCAGATACACCGTCTTCTACTAGTTCAGGCTCACGTTCTCGGCTGCTGATATCAATCAGCGAATCCATCGCGTCAAGCATTGATGTAGCGCTCGCTTGCCAAAACCTGTTTACATGCTTCTTTTTGTCTCTCTTTCTTTCTAAAGCTTCTTAGTTCCTTCAGCACGCGCCTGTTTTGCACGTGTAAGCAGTGATACGCTTGCACATACATCCATAATCCTCAGCCGTTACCCTGTTATTGATACTTTCATAAGAATATGGCACTCATCTTTGCTCTGCTCCTCCATGAGTCCAATTCTTGTCATAACAAGGTGCCCTATGACATACCAACTTCACGGTCAGGCTCTTTTTTTTTGCAAATATTACCGTCCGTCCATGTTGAATTTTGTTCAGAGGAAACATAAAACTGCAAGGAGAACATAACGTAGAAGTTGGATTATGCCGGTATGTGAATTATTCAATGCAACTAGTGCAAGATGTCTAGTCGTTGGAAGTCGTTGGAAATTTTAGGATTTCATACAACATATTTTCTTCGGTCCTTAAAACCTGGTGACCAATGTCATGTTTGTAATAAAATGTTTGCATAATGCCAAACCGGTAGATTTTTTCTGCTGAACCACAACGTTAAAAATTATCAATCCTATCCGTATACGTAAGACATATAATTCTCCTCTGGGCCACAACGACCTCTAAATATGTCAGAGGAGACTGGGCTAGACGTCACTAGCCTGAAAACTGATGCCCTCTCTCTTCAGTCAAAGTAGGGTTACTGCAGAGTCTTTTGGCGCAAATACGGAAGAATTCAGTCGGTGAAGGCACAGGCGGAGAGACTATTTTACTCGGAGGAAAGGTGTAAGTTGGAGGAAGGGACTTCCGCGTTGGTATGGCCGGGGGTGATTAGGCATATCACTTAAATGTTAATAGAGAAACTGGGGGAGGGGGTTGGAGCTGCTGCCACACTCTGAAAGTTGGGTGCAACAGCCACCACCACAGCCCCCACGGTTCCTGCGTCTATTGATAAAAGGTTATGGTCGGGACTTCAGCAGCAGCAGCATATTTGGACATTGCATGCTTAAAATACCTGAGAAACAGTGTTAACAACTTCAGTGCTGCTTGAAAACAGCTCTTTAAGTGCGTTTATACAATCCAATTCGTAATTGTTTCTCACCTTTCACGTTGCTGTTCACATTCCCGGTCCCCGAGGAAATCAGTATTCACTTAGGTACCATGTCACGCCGCTAGCGCCATCTATGGAGAGCCAGTGCAAACTCAACTAAAAGCGGAGATAATAAACAAAAAATAACCGTTATGTGTGCAAGTTATAAAAACAAAAACAAAGCGAATGGAACACCAATGAACCAAACTACCAACCCAGTGCAATTTTTTGCACCTCGTTGGTAGTAAGGGTTGATGGTGAGCCAAAAAAGTGGATAATTGGGCAAAATGAAAAATCTTCAACTCGAGTGGGCAACCAAAAGTTTTTCGAAAATTGCATTTCTGATGAGTGCATCGTAATCAGCACCAAAAAACGCATCTAATGAACAACGATCCGTTACTTTCCGAAGAAAAAACCTAAATCCGGACCAGGCTAATGAACATGTCCTCAGTCAAAACACTAGTCACCTTACATGCCTCCGACTGACATGGATCCAGACCAAGCTGCGTCCAGACTTAGAAAATATCCCTGTCAGCTAAGCCCAGACATATTCATCGGTCAATGGGGCACGTTTTTGCTGCTGACGAGAGGTGGGACCCGCCCAGCTATCCTCTGCCCTGTATCCCATAAGGGCCAACGTCGAGAGCGACAAAAGCCGTCCGACGCCGCCGCCCTGGTAAGTGATGGTGTTTAAACAGTCCCGATGGCACCCTTTGTTCTACTCCGGTCAATAAAATGGGTATTCCAACTGATTGCGGTGGGGAGAAAGGGTTCTGGCCGACTTTTATGCCGCCTCTTCACTACGCATAGAGCCCAAAAGTGACCAGTCCATTTGTAAGTCGGGTCTCTCCTGAACAACAAATACGCGGCTGTCTGGCGGGCAGGGCGCGCTGGGGCCGTCAGCTCCGATCACCGCCAATGTGGCGCAGCTGGAGATCCCTGCGCCGCTTTATGACGCATCGGCAAAAACGGCGCCGTCCGACAGAGATGGCGCGCACGCACGCGTGGCCGTAGGCGACGCGGCAGTGTGGAGGCGAGCACCTCAGCAGGACCATCCAGCGCCGGAGCAGCGCCGGCGGCCAGCCACGGCCCGGCATAATTACCCAGGCCGGTGATAGATGCCGCCCTGCATAATTTACCGAGCGGCAGGAGGAGGGTGAGGGGACTGGCGGGTCGGCCCCGATCGGCCGGACCCCCAAAATCAGTGGTGGAGCGGGCCTCGGCCAGCCGTGCTCGGACGGTGATGACCGGCCTGGGACGGCTCAGGCACGTGCAGACCAGCCGCCGACCCAGAACCCGCTACACTTGAGCCCTGTTCCATCTGTCAGCAGTTTTGTCAGCACCAATCAGCGGGCCGCGTTGCGCCTACGTCACAGGATTGTAGCCTCTCCCCGGGAACTAGTTCTAGAGGTTTTACGGGCTGATGGCCTGCTGTTTGCGCTGATGAAAAATAGTAAGTGCGCGAAGTGGCAACCTAATATTTGTTAATGGTATGAAGGGATTAAGTTCCCTTTGCTTAGCACAAACAAGAGGCGATTATGGCACTGATGTTACTTTTCTGGAGGAGAGGTTAGAGGTCCTGCTGACAAAACTGTGCTGACAGCTGGAACAGGGCTTTGGTTTCCTGTGCTGTCTTTCAGAGACGAGAGCAGGCAATGTTTTGAAATGGTTTGTAGAGAGCGACAAACCATGTCACTCAACGGATGGAAATGTTCGTTTGCAGTTGTAGCTGTTGTTGTTGTTGTTGTTTATTCCTTCTAGGTCCTTCGCGGACCATAGCCCAGCGGCTCCCTGTGGCAGAGGTAGCCGTCGGCCAAGGTCGCCACCAGGTCGCCGTTCCGCAGCCGCTCCGGGTCGATGTGGATGCTGCCTCGATGGCGCAGGCGGGCGCCGGCGAGGGACGGGCAGCGCAGGAGCACATGCTCCGGCGTGTCAGCCTGCTCGCGGCAAACGGCGCAAAGTGCCGCTGGGCACCTCTTGTCGGCGCACTGCGGACACGCCGGAGAGGGGTGGCGGCCGATGCGATGCAGGTACCGGAGTGACCGGCCCCAGTGGCCGGCCCTCAGCTGGTGCACGTCTACGGCCGCCTCTCTGTCCTCACCGGTGACGGGGGCGGCAGGTGACCCCCATGATGCGCTTGTGTAGGCTGTCCAGCCAGCCCACTCTTGGTAGTGTCGCGGGCCAGCGCCTTGCAGTTGTAGCTCGGTGCTGTGACCACAAAAGATGAGTACAGTATAACTTTGTTTTTGTTTTTGTTACTTTTAAAGGGACATTTTCGCAAAAATTTTATTAGCTAGATCAAAAGGTAACAAAAAGTTGTTTCAGAAGTCATATTCTCATTCTTGCAAATTCAGGCTCCAAATGCCTCAAAATCGGCCTCAAAGTCAACATTTATAGACGACTTTACTGAGTCCTTATGGTATCGATAAAATGACGTAGTCCCGGCTTTAGCTATCAATTTATATGTGAAAGAATGCCAAACATTTCTTTTAAAACAGTTCAGTAGCTTAAACCTATAACATCAAAAATTATTCTATAAAAATAGTTTTCCAAAACGCTTCTGAAAGAGAAATATAGGACTTTAAAGAAATACCATCAACCAATCAGATGTCCAGTCCTTATAGGATCTGGTCACGTGGGCTTATCTTACATCAATGTGATGTCATCACGGCTATCAATAAGTTATCGATAAATACCATTTCAAAAGCCGCGGCAAACGCGGAGATATGAATACAAATTCTATAACACTATATAGCTCTGCGGTCAGGCCCGAGAGTACCCTAAAGATTATAATTAATAATTGTTCGTTATTTAATGATTGCATTGCAGCGAAAATGATACAATAAAAAGATACGGGTAGTGCGATCCAGAAGAGCCTCTTTTGAGGCATGAAGAAAGTTTTTGGTGGTTTTTCGGACGGGGAGATTGTCGCCGCTCCGGTCTCGTGGATCAACATATCGTCGGTTATCTGTACGTAAAATATTTTGAGCCTTTGATGTGGTCAATTGAGATTTCCTTGGAGGTAAAAAATGCATGCGTCAAAAGTTAATGAAACAATTTGAATATTTGCCATCCATAGTTGCTGGCCATCAATGCTTATTGAGGTTTTGTTTAGTGAGTGTAGTGAGTTAGTCAAGCACTAATCCTATCAAATATGGGCCATGAATTCAATGTTTCTGTTCTGCATTAATTAGGTTCATGAAGTTTCCAGGAAGCAAATTACATGCTTAGTTGATAAATATTCATTTTGGCCCACTATTATAGCTGTGGTCTCGTTCCGTCTCTCGACACCAATCAGCGAGCAGCAGTGAGTCCCAGTCTGCAAAGTATGGCAGCAGGCCAGACGAGTTGCACCATCCACCTAAAATCATTGCACTGGCAGACACCAAGAATTCACACCAATCTGCCATATACCAAAGAGAAAAATGCACCCTTTCCTACCCACACAATGCAATGCTACCTCTTGTATTAGTTAGGTAAATACTTGTTATAAGGTCCCCTCCTGTGTCTTTATAACCATTCAGCCATTATTTGTTTGGTTTTCAGTGTCACCTTCCTTGCACCAGTCGGGGTAATTCGCACCAGGTTGATGAAATTCACACCACTCACTCTTGTCTCCTAGGGCACTCACCCTGACAAGATCTCATCGAAAAATGCCATACTTTGCACACTGGATTGGGTCTGTGTCACATGACTATAGCATCTCCCTGAGAACCAAACTTAGAACCAATATTAGATTTACAGGCTGGCAACATGCTGTGGTGTTGCTGGAAAAACAGTAACAGCACAACAGTGGTAGCATACTATTTTGTGATTGGTAGATAAGTATTCTGGTTCATTTTTGTCTGATTAGCCATAGCACATACTAGAAGAAGTTGTGGTATTTCTTTTCTAGAGGAGAGGCTCAAGGGCTTGCGGACAAGACTGTGCTGGCAGACGGAACAAGGCTTATGATCAGTGACAATGCCAAAATGTCCTCATTTTATTGTTGCACAGGTCAACTTGTGAACCAAAATGGGTGAAAATGATTGGTGATGGCAATTTTCCAATTATTATTTAAGCATATTGTTTTGAATTGCCCATATTCCCTCTCTTTTTCGTTTAACTTTATATTGAAAATATTTGTGCACTCTGGTAAAAGTCTATATCAAGCTTGTAATTTGAATTACATATTTATACCTGTTACAAATACTACCTCTGCACAATGTGGGCATGCTAGTGCATTTGCTGCTTAGTCTACCTTCTTTAATGTATGAAAATTTTTTGATTAATTTTACAGATTGAAAAAGATTTTCCATTTATTTTGGTACCATACATTACATAGTAGTCAGTGTACTCCTATCCACTTCTCAGATCAAATTACTCATATTTCAAGTGCTACTGTTTGTTTCCAGACATGAAAGTGGCTGTAGCATGAATTCATCCATCTGCCCTCTGAAAATGCTCATCTGCATGCTTTTTATAATTTATATTAAAAATGAACTGAAGGAAAACTAGGATAAAATGTATTATGAATTGAAACACTAGGAGTGTACCCAATACAACAATATAATTGTGAACAAAGAGTATGGATAGACTTGTAGGAATGACAGGAGGGCAGTCTTGAGTGATGCAAGTTTTTGTGTTTTCCTGGAAGAATATATGAAAGATTAGGCTGGTGACTTCAAAGAGAAAATTTGTTTACTAGAAAGCCTGTCTTTTGTAGCTGCTGTGTATCATCGAGCTATCGTCCCAATGGACCAGCTTGTGTATGATCATTTTGTTTGTTAGTTTGAATGGGATGAACCCAATCAGACCGATCCTCCCATAGACTTGAAATTTGGAATGTTTGTTTCCTCTGGGGGCCAGTTTTTTAAATAATGTATTATAATTTATAAAAAAATGATTTTGCATGGTTCCACCCGACCCCTCCATCAAACCACAAACCCCAGTGTCCGCCAGGTGGCGATACTGGGGCTGCGCGGCCGTCGGGTGCTCCCCGGAGACAGCTTCAGTTCCTTGAGAATCAACCACCAACCCATGAATTTATTTTATTTTTACTTTTTTATGCTTTCCCACTTTTTTCTGAGCGTTCACCACGTATCGCTCTGGCTCCGTCCCCACACCTAACGGATGTGCGAGCCGCTCGTGCGAGCCGTCCCCGCCTCGTGGATCTGTCTGCGGGGGTCTTTGGAGGCGCTATTTTTCTTGTGTCATCCTACTGTTTTTTAAACCATGTCTGTTTTTAATCATGCTTATGCATGTGTCATTTGCTTGTTTTCTTTTAGTGTGAATATACATGTATGGAAGTAAACCCATGATCTAGACTATAGATCGTCTTTGGGGATGTCTTTCTTCTTGAATATATCTATTTTGCATATATTTAACCCAGCGCCCCACCGGGGGTCCGGCGCCACCTTCGCCCCCACCGGGGGCCATCGATGGCCCCCCTCTAACTCCGAAAATATGGGCGTTAGCGCAAATCTGCAAAGTGCAATAGAAAGCTCGCGTGAATTCAGTAAGAAATTACTTTGCATGTTTTAGTGCTCAGGTCAATGGTTTGACCTCCAGAGGTCAAATTAGGTCAAGATCGGCTATTTTCACTCAAATATGCAATGATTAAGCAAACTGGGCATAACTCTTATGTCATTAGAGCTATTGAGGCCTGGTAAAGTACATTTGATAGCAAATTGCGAGTACTTTTTCCGCTATGTGGAACGTAAAGACCTCCCGCCAGTGGTTTGACCGCCAGAGGTCACCTCGTGACCTAATATGACCTGAGGTCACGAAAGGTCAAAAAGTGACCTTGCTGTATATCAAATGAAAGCCAGTGACAAGACAAACACGATGGTGTTTGTTTCACCGCTCTAGCTCAATTAGGTCAAAAGTTATTGTCAAAATACTGTTTTTGACCTCTGGTGACCTTGGATGACCTTGGAAAAGTCAAAGGGCAAATGTGACCCCTGGGATCCGTGAAAGGGTGCCAAAAACGTTGTTCTGAGCAGTCTGAGTATTTGCAATCATTTTTATGGCTTTTATATCATGAAATAGCTTTTCCCTGTGCTTTTCCAATGGGAGAGGTCACCTCGTGACCTGACCTCAGGGCACGAAATCGAAAAAATCCCGGATATACACCTTGTAGACCCTGGAGGGGTCATGAAGTGTGAGGAAGTTTCCAAATCGATCGACTTTGAAATGTAGCTCTTACAGAGCTCTAAAGGTGAAGTGAGGTGACCTTGGTTGACCTCGTCTGGCGACCTGACCTTGGGTGACCCGGGGTAAAAAATTTCAGGGATGATGGGAAAATGATGCAGTGAGAGGTAGAGCCCTCAACCGCGGTGCTGCGCCTCGTCGTTTTTCTGCTATCCCGGAAAAACCTTAGGGGGGCCATCGATGGCCCTCTCGGTGGGGCGAGGGTTAAAGCAAGATTCAGTGATATCTTGTTTGCTTTCATTGTGGGCTTGTGATATTTTATTTGTACCGTTTATTTGTTCCCATTTGTTAATGCTGTAAAAATATCTTCTAATTTAAGAAGAGCCTACCCAAGCAAGCTGAACGTAAAACAGAAATAATCAGGTGCTGCCCCTCGACAGTGACTCTCGCAAATTACGCCTGTTGCTGGAAGACAAGCTTCAGAGGACGAGCAATTGAATCCTAGAGTTGGCAGAGTGCCACAGCCAGCAGTTTTCTGCATTGAACACGAGCCTGCCTAAGTGCGCACCTCGGTCGTCTGCCTGTGTGCCCGCAGTATACGTTCATGTGTGTGCGTAAGTGGTGTTTATCGCCGTATTTAAGGCAAATCCTCTGAGGACGTCAGTAAAACATGCCATTAAAAATATATTTTAGCCTAAAGGTAAGAAAACTAGTAATGCGAAGGGTCTTTATAGTAAAAAACCAAGTGGTCAGATTTTGTTGGTGGTCGTACGCGCGAAAGTCGGCGAAAATAATAATTGACACCTCTGTGCTCAGACTATTGCGGTGAAAATTTTATCAAACTGTGTAGCACTTATTGTGGACAGATGCAAAATCTGTTATGCTTTTGATGTACACTCAGTATTTGGTTCGCTCCCAGCCTTCTTAGAGTGCATTTCCAAGGACTGGAAGCTAAAAGCTGCATACCCACTGGTGGGTTCAGGAAAATTCACTTTCCTCCCAAACTCTGCAATTTTCACCGACCTTTAAAAAATGTGTGTTCACGATTTTGGACCCTGTCCCCCCCCCACAAAAAATATTGGCCTGGATCCGTCACTGACGTACTGAGTTATATCCTCTATTCCACGTTGCACTTCGGAAGATTGCTCGTTGGGGACTCGCAGACCTGATTGTTGCACGCGATTCTCACCTGCCGAGGGTTATCACTCGCTTGTAATTTCCTGGTAAATTATATTTTCTCATGTTTTTGTGAGATTGAATATAAGCCTCATTGATCAGATGATAGCTGTTGGTTTTTATAAGTATGTGAATTTTGAATTGCGTAGCCGGGAGCATGATTATAAATTGGTAAGATGTTTCATAGCCTCGCCTCTCGAATTCTTGATGCAGTATGGAGCCTGTGATCACACTGTGATCACATATTCGGGCACAGCCCCTCGTCAGAATCCTCATAATGCAATAAGCGAAAACTTGTGGTCATAGTGTGACCAAGGCTTGAAATTTAGATCTGATATGGAACTCGAATGCTGGAATAATGTAGTTCAGTACCAGGGCAGTTGAATAACGGGTACTTCAAAGTTTTGTACCCAAAGTGATCAGAATCATAGTTTAGTACCAGTTTTAGTATAGTATACTAGGAATATGCCAAAAATAATACTAGTTTAGTACATTGATATAAGGTAAACACAAACGGCTGCAGCTGGTGACTGTGGTATTTGTTTGTACCCAAAACAGGACGGAGAAGCAGTGCATCACATATGCTATTCGAATTATTTTTCGTGTTGTTTTGTCATGTCGGTATTGAGCAGAGGTGTGATGTCGGCCAGTAGCGTACGCGACCAGTAAATTAATACGACTACGTAGCGGGCATAAGCGGATCCCGGGTCGCAGATCGGAGGGGCATGTTACGGGGGGGCGCCATCCAGATCAAGGGGCGGCACTTTTGGCCGACAAAACCTATCATGTGGATGTCAAATTCTATACCGGCGCGCCGATTCTTGCATCGGGGGAGGGGGTGCGGTGACATTTCAGGGGGCACCATCGACCCCACAGAGCACCGCCATGAACATTTGAGAGGACGCCGAGGGTTGATTCATTGTCCCTTTTATTAGGACAGGGGCGGATCTAGGCCATATGTTTGGGGAAGGCAATCTCAGGAAACATTGCGAACATGGTGTCGTTTCGATGACAATCGGCTGAAAGTGGGTTCAATTCAGCCACTTTGGGGGCCATGGCAGGGGCGGATGCAGAATTTTCTCAAAAAGAGGCTCGGTTTTCAATTGTAGGGGCCCCCCGCTCGTGGTTTTCATTTTTCATAAATTGGGCGTTAAAAGTGAATAAATCATCAGGGTGGTGTGTATTTAAACGTAATTATTAAATAAAGTTTGATACTTTTGGGGGACTCCAGGCCAGCTATTGGGACCCCCGAGACCAGTATCCGTGGCGTTTGGGCTCCTTGAATTTACCTAAGAAACGCCCACTGAACATAAAGGGAGCCCCCTGCTTCATAGGCGGGTCCAGAATTGCCAATCACGGGAGGGGGCGCCATCCGTTCCGGGGGCACCATTTTTGAACGGTAAAATCTATCAGGTTGGCGGAAAATTCTATCGGTAGGCGCCAATTTTCGCATCCTGGTGGGGATAGGAAGCGACATTTTTAGGGGGCACCATCGACCCCTCAGGGGGCGCCGTGACCATTTCAGGGGGCGCCGAGGGGTCGATCTGGGGCACGTTTCCCCCTTGTCCCCCCTGGATCCGCCTATGCCCTGCGGAGGGCCTTTTGTCATGCTCAAGGCCAGGCTAACGGTACGCGGTCGCCCTCATCACCTACCATCCCCTTAGATCCGCCCCTGGAACATGACGTATTTACTGCTGGATCCGCCTCTGCACTAGGCAAAAGCATCCCTTAGAGCTAAAAGCATGAAGGGCGCAAAGTTGCATGAATTTCAAGCGAATACATTGTGTTTTGCACATTCGGACTTTATGAAAAGTTTGGCCGCTTCTAGGATTCGAACCCACGCCTGAAAATGAAACCAAAACATGGGACTGGTTTTCACCGTCTAGCTTTCTGGTTAATGCCACGGCTGGCGGTTTTGACCCCGCAAATGAAAAGAAAAATGTCCTGGCGTCCATTTGAACTGCTTTTCGTGAACCTGCGCGTGGTTTAAGATACCCTCCCGAGGCTCTAGATTGCAAGCTTTTAACATGTGTTCCCTATGGACTAGTCGAAAATGCCAGCCGTTTAGTAGGAAAAACTTTGAGCCCCCGGTTCAGTACTGGAATATTCAAATATTGGAACTCGATTTGAGGTTATCGTAGCATTCTGACTAAAAACGTATGTGCTCACCTATTATATTATGAGAATTTTGGTGGAGGGATGCACCTGAATATTTATCAGTGTATTAGCCCCATTTTGCAACCATGATTCGAGGAGGCTGTTCATGAAACATCTTATCAACGTAGATAATCTAATCAACAATCTAATAAAAATAACGGTTAATATACTATTTTATATAATGATATGATGTTATATGAAGTGCTTCTGCTATTGTTCGTTCTATTATGAGAAAGGACCTTTTCCGAACTCCGAAGTATTAATAATAAAAACTTATCATTTTCATAAACAGATGTCATTCATGAGGCTAGCAGCTTGCTTGTCTTAAAGCCGCGATGCGTCTTCTTAGGTTTAGACTCTGTCACTACCAATGTTTAGATTAATTATAGAATCCTTTTATTTAATACGAACTGTTCCAGGCTATAATTTTGATGTATCGTTCTTGATGTGCCCTGATCAGAAGCTAACTCAACTTGAAGTAAAAAACAATGTATTCTTAAATCTTGTATATCTATATACGAAAAATTTAGAAAGAGCTACCACCACAGACAGAGAAGTGAGGTGGCCAGTCCATCTCCAACCTGCAATACACAACAAACGTTCCCTCTGAAACGAAAAGTGATCAGGTTTGGGTTCGTGGTGCGTTCCACATTTGGTGGCTGCACATATTTTGTTAATTCATCCAAGGATCGTGGTGGCTGCTCTCTGGTTCCCTAGTTCTGACGCATATCAAGAGTTATTCTTCCGTATCACATTCAGCTATTCTCCGGTTCTCTAGACTACGTGTTTTTATATTCTCCGGGGACCAAAGGATTACAATTATATAAAAGATTTAAATGTCGGCGGACACGTTTAATCTGATTCATTGATTGAGTTTTCCGGCCATATAGGGGGGAGGGTGCCCTGCAGGCGCCCCCATCCACCGCAGGAACATCGCCAGCCGTCGCGGGTCCGCCAGCGCCTCCCGGATGGGCGGGTCGTCCCGTCCAAATATGTCCCAGCGTAGGTGAGGGCACGCAGGGCACCGGGTCAGAAGGTGGTGGAGGGTCTCGTCCTCTCCGTCGTCGCATTGCTGGAACGTGGCCTCCGGGTCCAGGTCGATCCTCTGTCGGTAGCTGCACAGGAGAAGTGTGTGGCCAATGCGCAGGCGCCCCACCTCCACACTCTCCTGCCGTGAAAGGCCCAGGCAGTCTTTCAGGGTGGTCCGCCCTGGGAGACCGCCGCATTTAATCTCGAACACATTTTATCTCGTACGGATTAACGTTTTATCTCGTTGTTTTGCCAGATTAACACGCGCATTGACGGGGCTCTGAGCCACCTTCGCTTTGACAGGGGGCGGGTACCCCCTAAAATCTCGAGAACCACAGTAGGTAGTGAAAAATGGTGAACGGCGTTGGGTAGCCCATACGCTTCTCCATCAAAATATTTTAACCATTTTGTCAGGTCACTTCAATCAGATGAGTTCACTTTCCGCCGACTTATGTTGTCTTAAACTTTGAGGTCAGGTCACTTGACCTATACTGGTGACCTGACCGGAGATGACCTAACCTGAAAATTTTGACAAAAGTTGTAAAAATTATGAGGGAAGGTATGCCAAGTACGGCGACGCTACGCGCCGCCGTTTTTATGTTCTATCCGAAAAACCAGACGGGGGAGGGGGTACCCGCTTCCCGTCAATGTGCGTGTTAAAACGATTAATTAATCTCGAGACACATTAATCTCGAGATTAATACATTCAATCTCAAAGAGCCACCCCTGCTTTTTTATTGGGTCGGTTTCTGGTTCCTGGCTTGTACCAAAACCGGTCAGCCTTCAAGAATGGCCTTCAGCAAAGGACACAAAAGCCATTTTCGAACGGCGAACAGCGTGTCCCGGTGGTCAGCAAACAGGGGAACTTGTCTCCAATAGAGGGAATTCCGACGGATTGAGAACCATTGGAGGGAGCTGGAGACAAGCCGTTTCCAGTTTGGTACCCCAGTCAGATTAGAAAAATATTTGGGGCTAACATTCCATTTCCCTCAACTACCCGGACGGAGGGATAACCAGAAAAAATTGTCCTTAGAATAGCTACTTCATCCCATTGGAGGATCCAGGAGGGCAAAGGGGGCACGTGCCCCTATCCTCTGATCGACTCTCGGTGAACCCTAAAATGTCGCGTCCCACCCTCCCTCCCCAGGATGCGAAAATTGGCGCACACTGATAGGATTTAGCGTTCATCTGTTCATTCATCTGGTCAAAGGTGGCGCCCCCCTGGTCCGGATGGTGCCCTCCCCGGAAGTTACACCCCCTCCCCCTGATCGGCAATCATGGATTCCACCATGCTTCTTCCATAAGTAAGCATGAGCAAACAAGAAGAAAATCAGAAAATTGTTTTTACAGGAAAAACTTCCACCACCTAGATTCGAACCCGTATCACCCGTGTGAGAGTCGGGAATGGAGGCCACTATACCACCCCCGCTGCACGACATCTGGCCGATTTTAAAACTTTCCTGATTAGTTTTCTCAAACCGAATGTTTTGGACAAACTAATGTAATATTCTTATTTTTGAAGGTTGATAAAAATAAATTGAATACGAATACAGCATGAAAACATTTTCTACTCCAAACAAATCATTTCTAGAACTTAAAACTTTGATTGATAGAATAGAGGTGAAGAGCAGGTTGCAGCCTAATATTGTTATTGTTAACAAATTTGAATAATTGTTGAGTGGCCTCCAAAAATTTAGCTGAAGATAAAGAAATGATGAACGGTACCAGAATCAGGATTTTTCAAATATTAAGAAACCACAATAAAAATTTTTGCGACAATGTCCCTTTAAGGGGCAGGGTGTCTGTATTTGATTTGATTATCTATATTACAGGAATAATTTTTCATCATTATCTTCATAATTATTTTGTTTCATTTTACATAACAGGAATTACTGGATTCCACTTGACCAGGAGCGAATATCATAACTACCCTAGATAATTATAGAGTTGGGGTTGCTGGAACCAAGGATTATGATTATAAGCTGATAGGTTATTAATTGACCTTTTCCCTTGAATCCTGGATGCATAATTAAAACAATTCCGTGATTAGATATCCGGGCACAGCCTTTCCTAGGAATCTTCATGTATGCAATCGATGATCAGAACAATTATTGGTTATAGAGTAAGCCACGATCTCGAATTCAAGCTTTACGGCTTGGCAAATAACAAACTTCTAATTTGGCGCTTTGTGACCTCCCGCACAAGCTGATTGCAAAAATTGCATATTTTTTCCAATATGACTGAAATCAGGGCACTCTTGGGGGTGCTTGGAGGATACACGTTCTTATACATTCTTATACAAACTGGAGATCACTCTCGGTCCCTAGCTCTAACCATTGATTTCCAGCCTTTTCTATGTCCCCCACTGAGCATCAGCGCCCTTGAAGTACTAACGATAACAAGCTAAGTTGTGGTGTGACATCTAAACTCACATTACGAGCAAACGTGTTCGGAGTAGATTCCAACCCCACCAGCACCATTCGACATACAACTGTGTTGGTTTCAGTCTTTCCTTCATTCTGTGTATTTACAGGGTGACAAAAAATAGCGGACTCGTTTGAAACATAAATATATCAGGTAAAACTAACGTGAATGTCAAGTTTTTTATATAACGTGGAAGAAAAAAACATGGAAATTTTCTGACGCATGTTTTAGCATCATGCAAAATGTTCCGCCTGAGTCACAGACAAAACACTACACTCCTACATTTCCACCTAGAAGCAGGTTTGGTTGCAGTAGCCCAAAAGAATTCCCTGCTTAACTAAAAAAAAACACCATCAAGGAACTCCATCCTGGGGCTTAACAGTAACTTTTTAATAAAAGGCTCAGTGTCTGATATAGGGACGAGTGGTCATGGACTGGGATCTTCAGCCCCGGCAAAGATCAGAGAAGTTACGGCAAGAATTCAATAAGATCCGAAAATTTCCTTGCGGCGCCTGGCTGGAAAAGTGACAATCAGCAATTCATCAGCGCATCGGATCCTCAAGAAAAACCTCAAGCTGAAAGTCTGCAAGATTCCCGTCTAATTCCGTAAATGCTATGATGTCCGAATGAAGCCTTCTTAGCGACTGCTAAGAGAATGGTTGCTTGGCTCCAGCAGAAGACCGTGTGATCGCTAAAGGTGCCGTGGTCAGCTGACCAAGTTGCTCCCCTCACCTGAGTCCATTAGCTTTCTTCCTCTTGGGACACCTTAAGAGTGTAAGAGTGTAAAAATAATAAGACAACACTGGATTCACAAACCAGCTCACGCACGACGAAGTCATGGTGAGGAAGCTCCACCGGATGGTGCAGTTTTGTCTTCTCTTGTATGTCTGCGCATGACTTTTTGCGCCCGTGGCAGCTGATGCACGCAGCAACGACATGCACTTTTATTAAGACCTCATCCGGAACAAGGTTGTGGACGACCAAGAAGTCAGGGCTGCTCTGGGGGTTCTCCGACGTCACATGCCGGAGGAACATTCAGCCACCAATTGTGTCATTTAGTCTCTGCAGCGACTTTGTTAGCAATGCCAAAAAGAAAGAAATGTGTGAAAAGCTTCTCAACATGGTCCGCTCCAGTAGAGGATTCACAGAAGATGTCTCGTCGGTTTTCCTGGACAAGTTCGTCAGCCCGTTGAGCTGAGTTCGTCAGCCCGACAGATCACTCCTGACTGGCAAAAGAGCCTGTGGAATGGGGTACAGACAAACAGTGCAACATGGTTCACACCCTTACCAAGTACTTTAAAATGGTAAATGATGTTGCAGAACGAGGTATTGGTATGCTGAAGGATTTGACCAAAGCAAACTTCCCTCGCAGAAGCAAACTTCCCTAGCTCTCCAAGGATGCTTTAAAGCATGTCTAATAGGATGGTCCCAGCCCCTCCAAAGTTTTCTACTACAATTCTACTACTGGGCGTACAAATTGATCGCCGTCATTGACTTTGCATGTAAAATTGCCTATTTTTGGCGGGCTCTCAGCAGTAAACCAACAGAGGCTCACTCACAAAAATGGTATCATCGGAACAATCGTTCTGTCCAATTTCCATTTCTGGGGTCCGATTAGCGGAGCCCATGGAAAATTTTGAGGAATAATGTAAAAACTGGAGCCATGTTTGCCGGTCTCCCACAAAGCTTGGGTTCGAATCCAGGTCGAAGCCAAGGTTTTTTCGCCGAATACGATCTGCAAGTCCGTCACGATTATTGCAGGCCCTCGTTTTTCTTCTGAAATGGAAGTGTTAGACGAGCACAGATAGGACAAGAAAGGATGTAAGGACGAGTCAGGATAATAGTTATATGCCTACGAATGTTTTACTAAGCTCCGCATATAACCGAAAGCAGCACTTTCTGATTATCGGAAAGCGGCCGCGCTCCTGTAATATCACATACGTGGACCCAGGGGGAAAAGGGAGGCATGTGCCCCCATCAGCCCTCGGCGCCCCCTCAAATGGTCACGGCGCCCTCTTGAAAAGTCGATGGCGCCCCATGAAATGTCACTTCCCACCCCCCAGCCCCCCCAAGATGCGAAAATCGGCGCCCACCGATAGGATTTTGCGCCCACCTGATAGGTTTTGCCGGTCAAAAGTGGCGCCCCCGGAAGGTACCCCCCCCGATTGGAAATCCTTGATCCGCCTATGGGATATCATTTAAATATTACAACAGAACAATAACGGCAATACTCAAGAACTATGTCGAGTTCGAGAGGGAGGCCATATTACCGACTTTTCAAATTGTTCGCTCAGAGCCTGCTCATGCCCCCTCCCCTGGGTGTCCAAATTGTATAATCGAGAGGTTAGATTATAAAACAACCCATAGAAAACACCCCAAATAGCTAATCATATTGGCGTTTATTAGCCAGGGGACCACGTCCTGTCTGGATTATGCCCAGAACTGAAATATGATTTGGCGTGGGCAAAGCTGAACGTGTGCACGTATTCTTACTTTCCATCCAAGACAATTGAATAAGACAAATGTGCCGAGTTTATCATGAAGTTTTCATGACAGGAATGCTGATTTTGATCTCATATGATGGTTGTCCAGTGTGCAAAGTATGGCATTTTCGACGATAACTCGTTGGTGCGAGTGCCCTTGGAGACAGGAGCGAGTGGTGCGAATTTTACCAACCTGGTGCGAATTTGTGAGACTGGTGCGAGGAGGTGACACTGAAAACCAAACAAATAATGGCTATATGGTTATAAAGATACAGGAGGGGCTTTATGAAAAGTCCTCAACTAACTAACTTATAAGAGAGGTAGCATTGCATCTTGTGGGTAGGAATGGGTGCGTTTTTCTCCCTGGTATAGGGAAGATTGGTGAGAATTTTTGGTGGCTGGCGGTGCGAGAATTTTAGATGGCTGGTGCAACTCGTCTGGCCTGCTGCCATACTTTGCAGACTTGATGGTTGTTTAATTATCAACATTTATCAAATGAACTCCTCTATGAAATTTGCCACTCCCATTGCACACTAATTGCAAATTTGCCAACTAATTGCAGACAATACAATAGGAAATGCCTCAAGGAAGGCAATACAAACATGAATGTTGCGCTACTTATTGCCAGAGAGAAAAAGATAAAGGAACAACCGAAAGTAGTCTACTTTGATCCACTTTTTAACAAATTACCAACCGAAGTTTAAACCAATGTTCATAAAAGAAAAAGTGCAATGTTAACTTCAGAATATTAAACAAGCATTAAACTCAGCAGTCAAGGCCTCAGATAACAATATATGGAGGTGGATGCAAGGAGTTGGGGCTAGGAGACTTAAGTCCTCCCCCAATATGTTGCAGCATCTATACAAAATACATAGATGGAGGTTGTTTCCATGGTGATCTGGGGTGTTTGAGAAGGTAAATATGTGTTTATACCTACATGATTATTTACCTGAAATGTATTCTCCATACTTGAAGCTTTAAAAAGAGTCAGCAACACAAAAATGCAAGAAATAATTATTTTAAATGCAATTAAGTGAAGAAAGAGAAAAAGTAAAAAAGTACCAAAAAGTATGAGAAAGAGAAAGTGGAGACTCAGGATGAATTGAGCTTGTCAGAGAATGGAACCGACAAACCACAAGCACCTCCAAAATTAACTTGATAATTGTAGGTAAGGTAAGGTAAATGACCTTACAAATCAGCAATTACAGCACCCAACATAATTTTTGCACCCTAGACAGCAATTACCTAAAATAAAATTGGCATGTGCCAGCAAAATGAAACTTAAATGAATATCAGAGAATCTTTAGATAAAATACCAAACTAATTGCAATATACCAAAATACCAAACTACTGCGCCTTGCCAGACTGGTCTGGTGCTCCTTGCCAGATCACTGCATGTACTGACAGTGGCAGATCTAGCCGGTTGGTTTGGGAGGGGCAAACCAAAGCCAAAAAAAACGTCACGCAGTGAAAAATTGCGCTAAAATATGCCTTTTCGATAAGATTTTCGGAACTGGAGACAAAAGGCAAAAAAAACGCCACGGGGTGAAAAATATGGGCTCAACATACTTATTTTCCTATCCAAGCCCCAATATTTACACTGAACTTCACTAATTCTGTTTGAAGTTGAGAGTTGAAGCACCAAAATCTTGCTTACAAGCTAAAAAGGAGTCGGGGAAAAAGGAGGTTGATCGCTTTGGGGGGGGCAAAAACATAGTTTTGCCCCGAGCTTTTTCCGTTTGGGGGGCAATTGCCTTTTTGCCCCCCCCTGGATCCGCCACTGTGTACTGATTGACCTTCTCCACAGTCCTCAGCTAAGCAACATACTGGCAACCAGCATTGAGGCTGTTTGGCCTCACCATGGTAAAGCTGAAAGCGATGTCTTCCTGAGGCTTGAATGGACAGCAGGAGACTTATCTTCCAGCACTGCCATGAAGTCATTCACCAGGCTTTAATTTCAATTTCACTTCAACAGTGAGGGTCTGAAGTACCTTTCGAGCTTTGTTCTAAATTGTTCTAAATATCAGAATAATTTAAACCCTCATTTTTAGATTGTTTTGTGGCAAGCTTAAATAAAAATGGGCAGATATTGGCAATACCCTCCATTATGCTACAACCTAACCACAGCCAGATACTGCCCGTAAAAATGCGCCTGCATTAGCATTCTGATTCCACTGACTATAGGAAATACCAGTGCACAATGACCACAAGAAATTGGTTCCGCGTCTTTTCTTTTGTCCTATAAACAAGGAAAGACAAGAAATAACTCTTACCTTCTCTTAAAGCACCCACAAACTAAAGCAAACTCCTACCTTATAAGCAAACAAATAAACACACTACACAAACTGAAGTGACTTCGCCGCAGAAATAAAAACGTGTTCAATTACAGCCGACAGCACTAGTAGCACATTTTGGTTGGTACTCTTTATGGCATTGTTCCAATTGATTTCGTAGAAAATGGCTTTCAAAACACATTGTCTACCTCCCAGAAACAGCCTGAAGATCCCCTACACCCAACGTTGGAAAAACGGATCGTGGGGGAAATACTACCCACAATACATCTTGGTCCACTACTATCAGGGGAAATATTACCCAGAATGCATCTAGATCTACTGCAATCAGGGGAAATATTACCCACAATGCCTCACAACTTTGGAGTACCCGTCCTTTACTACCCTGGGATGGTCCAGGCCCTCTTGCGAAAATTCGAGAGCTTTTGGTGCCAGGTGCTTTGTCAAAATTACCCAAGACAAAGATTAAAACACGTGATTCATAATTGTCATAACCAAGAACAAGGCTATAATAGCGCATTCGTTACATTTCTTGACGTCATTTATCTTGGGTATTTTTCAAGGCCAGTAGCTATTTTCTGAAAAAAAATCTGGCACCAAAAGCTCTCGGATTTTCGCAAGAGGGCCTGGACCATCCCCTAAGTGAGAGTGCACTTCCCGAAGTAGCGACAACGTCATGCGCCCACACTTCCTCGCCACTAAGGCACGTGACCTGCCGGGGTGCACACAGCACGAAGACAGCTGTGACACTCCGAAAATATATTTCACGATCAGCATATGCAACTGCAATATAACATCCTGCCCAAAACTGTTTTTTAACGCATTTTACCACCCAAAACATTTCCAGTGGTGAGCTCAAGAATCCGCTGGTCAAGGTCTCATAAAGGAAAATTGCCCTTCATACCACAGTTTACAGGGACCTTGTTACCCTGGTTTACGGCATCTATGGCCTCCGTCATGACTGTATGAACATTCTGCAACACCAGGTTAAAAAAACATGTTTGAAATTATCATGATCATTACAGCGTCAACCGCAGTGGTCCTTAACGTGGTTATTTATAACAATAACTGGTTTTACATGGCTATCTTTAAACTTCAGGTCCCGTGAGGCAGACCTAAATATTATCCGATTTTGATAAAAATGGAATCGAACGACTTCACTTGGACCATAGAATAGGAAAAATCACGAAACCTGACAAAAATAAAAATGTTTAAAAATTGAAATGGCCTCCTGTACATTCACTGCCACTGCATGTTCCTGAGCAGCGGGCCGGAGCCCAACGCTCTACCCACTGAGCCACCGGGGAGGCAATATTTGACCTTTACGACCTCGTTTGGCGTTGAAGACATTTATCTAAGGCAATGTAACTTATCTATAATTTAGATCGCTATCGCCGCCATACCCCCAAAACGTCTGTATTTTTTAACCCTCTTGGTTTTTTATATCTCAAGGGGGGCACTTTAGGACCCCCATTCCACTGCACGTCGACGCCAGACCCCTCTCCACTGCACATGTTAAAGGGACATTGTCGCAAAAATTTTTATTGGCTAGATCAAAAGGTTGCAAAAAGTTGTTTCAGAAGTCATATTCTCATTTTTGCAAATTCAGGCTCAAAATGCCTCAAAATCGGCCTCAAAGTCAACATTTATAGACGACTTTACCGAGTCCTTATGGTATCGATAAAATGACGTAGTCCGGGCTGTGGCTTTCCATTTCTATACCAAAGAATGTAAAAATTTCAATCGAAGCATTTTGGTAGCTAAACCTGAGATATAAAAAAATTATGTTATAAAAATAACTTTCCAAAACGCTTTTGAATAGGATATATAGGACTTTAAAGAAATACCATCAACCAATCAGAAGCCCAGTCCTTATAGGATCTGGTCACGTGGGCTTATCTTACATCAATGTGATGTCATCACGGCTTTCAACGAGTTATCGATATTTACCATTTTAAAAGCCGCGGCAAACACGGAGATATGAATACAAATTCTATAAGACTTATTAGCGCTGCGGCCAGGCCCGATCACTCTAAAGATTATAATTAATAATTGTTCGTTATTGCATGATTGCATTGCAGCGACAATGATACAACAAAAAGATACGGGTAGCGCGATCCAGAAGAGCCTCTTTTGAGGCATGACAAAAGGTTTTGGTGGTTTTAAGGACGAGGAGATTGTCGCCGGTCCTGTCTCGTGATCAACAAAACAATATCGTGGGTTATCTGTACGTAAAATATTTAGAGCATTTGATGTGGTCAATTGAGATTTTCTCAGAGGAAAAAATGTATGAGTGAAAAGTTAATGAAACAATTTTAATTTTTGCCATCCATCGTTGCTGGGCACCAATGCTTATTGAGGTTTTGTGTAGTGAGTGTAGTGAGTTAGTCAGGCACTAATCCCATCAAATATGGGCAATGCATTTAATGTTTCTGTTCTGCATTAATTAGGTTCACGAAGTTGGCAGAAAGCAAATTGTATGCTTAATTGATAACTATTCATTTTGGCCTGCTATTATAGCTGTGGTCTCATTCAGTCTGTCGACACCAATCAGCGAGCAGCATTGAGTCGATGTCACATGACTATAGCCTCTCCCTGAGAACAAATCATAGAACCAATTGTAGATTTACAGGCTGACAACCTGCTGTGGTGCTGCTGGATGAAACAGTAAAAGCAGAACAGTGGCAGCGCACTATTTTGTGATTGGTAGATAAGTTCTCTGGTTGATTTTTGTTTGATAAGCAGTAGCACATACTAGAGGCAGTCGCGGCACTGATATTTCTTTTCTAGAGGAGAGGCTCGAGGGCCTGCAGACAGGACTGTGCTGACAGATGGAACAAGGCTTATGAGTAGTGTCAATGCCAAAAAATCCTCATTTTATTGTTGCACAGGTCAACTTGTGTACCAAAATGGGTGAAAATGATTGGCGATGACAATTTTCCAATGATTGTTTAGGCATATTATTTTTGAATGTCCCATATTCGCTCTCTTTTTGGTCTAACTTTCTATTTACAATATCTGTGCACTCTAGTAAAATTCTATATCAAGCCTGCAATTTGAATTACAAATTTCTACCTGTTACAAATACTAGTTCTGCACAATGTGTGCATGCTAGTGCATTTTCTGATTAGTTTACCTTCTTTAAAGTATGAAAATGTTTTTGATAATTTCACATATTGAAACAGATTTTACCATTTATTTTGGTACCATGCAGTACATAATAGTTTGTGTACTCTTATCCACTTCTCGGATGAAGTTACTCATTTCAAGTGCTACTGTTTGTTTCCAGAAATGAAAGTGGCTGTAGCATGAATTCATCCATCTGCCCTCTGCAAATGCCCATCTGCATGTTTTTTTTTATAATTGCTATTTAAAATAAACTGAAGAAAAACCAGGATAAGATGTATTATGATTTGAAACACTAGGAATGTACCCAGCCAATACAAAAATATAATTGTGAACAAAGAGTATGGATAGACATATAGGAATGACAGGAGGGCAATCTTGGGTGATGCAATTTTTTGTGTTTTCCTAGAGGGATATGTGAAAGATTAGGCTGGTCACTTCAGAGAGAAAATTTTTTTACTAGAAAACCTGTCTTTTGTAGCTGCTGTGTATCATCAAACTATCATCCCAATCAATGGACCAGCTTGTGTATGATCATTTTGTTTGTTACTTTGAATGGGATGAACCCAATCAGACCGATTCTTCCATAGACCTGAAATTTGAAACATTTGTTTTCTATTGTGGGCCAGTTTGGAAATAATGTATTATAATTTATAAAAAATCATGATTTTGCATGGTTCCACCCAACCCCTCCAAAAACCCATGATCTAGAGTATAGATCGTCTTTGGGGACGTCTTTCTTCTTGAATATATATATATATATATATAATATTTTTATATGTTTAAAACAAGATGCAATGATATCTTGTTTGCTTTCATTATGAGCTTGTGATATTTTATTTGTACCCTTTATTGGTCCCATCTGTTCCTGCTGTGAAAATGTCTTCTAATTTATGAAGGGGCTACCCCAGAAAGCTGAATGCAAAACAGAAATAATCAGGTGCTGCCCCTCGACAGTGAGTGACTATCGCCATTTACGCCTGCTGCTGGAAGACAAGCTTCAGAGGACGAGCAATGGAATCCTAGAGTTGGCAGAGTACCACAGCCAGCAGTTTTCTGCATTGAACACGAACCTGTCTGAGTGCACCTCGGTCGTCTACCTGTGTGCCCGCAGTATACGTTCATGTGTGTGCGTAAGTGGTATTTATCGCCGTATATCAAGGCACATCCTCTGAGGACCTCAGTAAAACATACCATTAAAAGTACTTTTTAGCTTCAAGGTAAAAAAACACGTAATGCAACAGGTCTTTATAGTAAAAAATCAAGTGGTCAGATTTTCTTGGTGGTCGTAAGTGTGAAAGTTGGCGAAAATGATAAGTGACTACTTTGGGGTCACACTATTGCGGTGAAAATTTTATCAAATCGTGTAGCACTTATTGTGGACAGATGTAAAATCTGTTATGCTTTTGATGTACGCTCAGTATTTGGTTCGCTCCCACCCTTCTTAGAGTGCACTTCAAGGACTGGAAGCTAGAAGCTGCATACCCACTGGTGGGTTCAGGGAAAAATTTACTTTCCTCCCAAACTCTGCGATTTTCGCCGATCTTTAAAACATTTTTATTCACGATTTTGAACCCTGTCTTCCCCCCCACAACAAAACATTGGCCTGGATCCATCACTGACGTACTGAGTTATATCCTCTAGTTCACGTTGCACTCGGAAGATTGCTCTTTGGGGACTCGCAGACCTGATTGTTGCACGCGTTTCTCACCTGCCGAGGGTTATCACTCGCTTTTAATTTCCTGGTAGGTTATATTTTCTCATGTTTTTGTGAGTCTGAATATAAGCCTCATTGATCAACTGATATCTGTTGGTTTTTAAAAGTAGATGAATCTTGCATTGCGTAGCCGAGGAGCATGATTATAAATTGGTAAGATGTTTCATGGCTTTGCCTCTCGAATTCCTGATTAATGGAGCCTGTGATCACACTGTGATGACATATTCGGGCACAGCCCCTCGTCAGAATCCTCATAATACAATAAGCGAAAACTTGTGGGCAGTGTGACCAAGGCTTGAAATTTAGATCTGATATGGAACTCGGTTGCTGAAATAATGTAGTTCAGTACTGGAATATTCGAATATTGGAACTCGATTCGAGGATATCCTAGCACTCTGACTAAACATTTATGTGTTCACCTATTATATTATGAGAATTGTGGTGAAGGGATGTACCTGAATATTTATCAGTGTATTAGCCCCATTTTGCAACCATGATTCGAGGAGGCTGGTCATGAAACATCTTATCAACGTAGATAATCTAATCAACAATCTAATAAAAATAACGGTTAATATACTATTTTATATAATAATATGATGTTATGTGAAGTGCTTCTGCGACTATTATGAGAAAGGACCGTTTCCAAACTCCGAAGTATTAAAAATAAAAGCTTATCATTTTCATAAACAAATGTAATTCAAGATGCCAGCAGCTTGCTTGTCTTAAAGCCGCAATGCGTGTTCTTAGGTTTAGGCTCCGTCACTACCAATGTTAAGATTAATTGTAGAATCCTTCTTATTTAATACGAACTGTTCCAAGTTAGAATTTTGAGGTATATTTTCTTGATGCACCCGGATCAGAAACTAACTCAACTTGAAGTCAAAAAGGATGTATTCTTAAATCTTGTATATCTATATCCAAAAAATTGAACTAGCTACCACCACGGACAGAGAAGTGAGGTGGTCAGTCCATCTCCAACCTGCAGCACAACAAACGTTCCCCCTGAAACAAAAAGTGATCAGGTTTGGGTTCGTGGTGCGTTCCACACTTGGTGGCTGCACATATTTTTTGTTAGTTCATCCAAGGATCGTGGTGACTGCTCTTTGGTTCCCCAGTTCTGACGCATATCAAGAGTTATTCTTCCTTATCACATTCAGCTATTCTCCGGTTCTCTAGACTACGTGTTTTATATTCTCCGGGGACCAAAGGATTAAAATTATGTCAAATATTTAGATGTCGACGGACACATTAATCTGATTGATTGATTGAGTGTTCCGGCCATACGGGGGAGGGCGCCCTTGTAGGCGCCCCAACCGCCGCAGGAACATCGCCAGCCGTTGCGGGTCCGCCAGCGCCTCCCGGATGGGCGGGTCGTCCCGTCGAAATATGTCCCAGCGCAGGTCAGTGCACGCAGGGCACTGGGTCAGAAGCTGGTGGAGGGCCTCGTCCTCTCCGTCGTCGCATTCCCGGCACGTGGCTTCCGGGTCCAGGCCGATCCTCTTTCGGTAGCTGCACAGGAGAAAGGAGTGGCCAGTGCGCAGGCCCCCGCCTCCACACTCTCCTGCCGTGAAAGGCCCAGACGGTCTTTTAGGGTGGTCCGTCCTGGGACACCGCCACATTTAATCTCGAACACGTTTTATCTCGTACGGATTAAGGTTTTATCTCCTTGTTTTACCAGATAAACACGCGCATTGACGGGGCTCTGAGCCACCTTCGCTTTGACGGGGGAGGGGGGCGGGTACCCTCCCTCCTAAAATCTCGAGAACCACACATTATGTAGTGAAAAAGTGGTAAACGGCGTTTGGTAGCCCATACGCTTCTCCATCGAAATATTTTAACCATTTTGTCAGATCACTTCAATCGGATGAGATCACTTTGTTCCGACTTATGCTATCTTAAACTTTTTTTAAGGTCAGGTCACTTGACCTGTACTGGTTACCTGACCTGAGATGACCTAACCTTAAAATTTGACAAAAGTTGTAAAAATGATGAGAGAAGGTATGCAAAGTACGGCGACGCTACGCGCCGCCGTTTTTATATTCTATCCGAAAAACCAGACGGGGGCGGGTACCCTCCTCCCGTCAATGCGCGTGTTAAAACGATTAATTAATCTCGAGACACATTAATTTAGGGACTAACACATTTAATCTCAAAGAGCCACCCTTGCTTTTTTATTGGGTCGGTTTCTGGTTCCTGGTTTGCACCAAAACCGGTAAGGCTTCAAGAATGACCTTCAGCAAAGGACACAAAAGACATTTTGGAATGCAAACAGCGTGTCCCGGTGGTCAGAAAACAGGGGAACTGGTCTCCAACAGAGGTAAATCCGACGGACTGAGAACCATTGGAGGGAGCTGGAGACAAGCCGGTCCCAGTTTGGTACGCCGGTCAGATTAGAAAAAAATAATTGGGGCTAATATTCCCCTTCCCTCAACTACCCGGACGGAGGGATAACCAGAAGAAATTGTCCTTAGAATAGCTACTTCATCCCATAGGAGGATCCAGGAGGGCAAAAGGGGCACGTGTCCCCCCTCTCTGATCGACTCTCGGTGAAACCTAAAATGTCGCGTTCCATCCCCTCCCCCAAAATGCACATATCGGCGCACACCGATAGGATTTAGCGTCCATCTGATAGGTTTTTCCGGTCAAAATTGGCGCCCCCCGGTCTGGATGGTGCCCTCCCTGGAGGTTACCCCCCCGATCGGAAATTATGGATCTGACTATGCTTCATCCATTAGTACACATGAACAATCAAGAAGAAAACCAGAAAAATTGTTTTTTACAGTAAAAACTTCCACTACCTAGATTCGAACCTGTATTACCCGTGTGAGAGTCGGGAATGGAGGCCACTATACCAGCCCCGCTGCACGACATCTGGCCGAGTTTAAAACTTCCCTGATTAGTTTTCTCAAGCTGAATGTTTTGGACAAACTAATGTAATTCTTGTATTTTTGGGACTTAATAAAAATAAATTGAATAATAATACATCATAAAAACATTTTTACGGCAAAAAAATCATTTCTAGAACTTAAAACTTTGATTGATAGAATAGAGGTGAAGAGCAGGTTACAACCTATTATTGATATTGTTAACAAATTTGAATAATTGTTGAGTGGCCTCCAAAAATTTAGCTGAAGATAAAGAAACGATTGATGGTACCAGAATCATGATTTTTCAAATATTAAGAAACCACAATAAAAATTTTTGCGACAATGTCCCTTTAAGGTACATACATTTCCGCAATATTATCGATGCTGCTGTGCCTATCACCGCACGTGCAGAAAAATCACTGCCACCAGGCTTCTTATTCCGGTTCCTGCACGCGTATTGATACAAAAATAGGAACGGAGATAGACGTGACAGGAGGTATTAAGGACGGTTATGCACATGTAATGTTAAGCCGATTTAGAAACACGGGCGCTAATGATTGCTGGGAAATGGGACTTCCAGTGAGTGTTGCCACCGATCCCGCGGTAGATAGTGTACATAATGTACACGAACGGTTCAGTGGATCAGCATAGTCGAGAGGCTATTCGATAGGTGCGTATTTATAGAACAAGCGGATATCCGAAAGCCTCCTGGTCTGATTTTGTTTAAGCCTTGTTCGGACAAAACGTTCAGCTAGCTTTGCTGTTCGCCAGGTTGGAAAGATCACTACAGTAACTGCAGTCATTTAACTTTAAAGAGAATACGTCACATCGGTGTAATTCTACACTGTTTTCGTTTTTAGGGAGCCATCTTTATTGAAAATTATGGATGCTATCTTATTTCTGCTGAACAAATTAGCGAGAGGCCTAACAATTAGTTTTATGTAATTTTAATCCTCTCCCATCAATCAATTTGGTTGGGCTAAAAGTGGACTGCATGGGCTATACCGTACCTATCCGACTAAAGCCTTATGAGGATTTAAAGTCGTTCCTCAGGCGGGTGGGCTGAGAGCTGCCTTCTCGGACGTGGCCGTGCCACTACACGGTTTTCATAACCTGCAAGCAAGTCCCCCAGGCGGCAGAGTGGGAAATTCATCAGCAAAGGTACTGGTGATCGGTATGTCTCTTAAAACCTTCTGCACTTCATAGACGGATCCAGGGGGCAAAGGGAGCCCTCCCCTGATCGACCCTCTAGTGGCCCCTGAAGGGTCGATGGCGCCCCGTAAAATTTCGCTTCCCACCCCCTCCCTCTCCCCAGGGTTCGAGTATCCGCACTCCCGCAATAGGATTTAACGCCCACCTGATAGTTTGGCGCCCTCTGGTTCAGAGGGCGCCCCATTCCGACCATGAGGCGGAATGCTCCCCTCAATCGGCAATCCCGGATCCGTCTATACCACACTTAATTCGGGATTCTGGTACACCGAAGACAATCTTGATACTTAAGTCTTGTCATCTTTTTTGGGGAAGAACGTCCGAGTTTGTGATCAATGGCAGATCCAGAAGTGTTTGGGGCCATTTCCCAAAGGATAAAATGTTATCATTCCTCTCAATACCATGACATTAGGTAAGTATAGGTTATACAAAATTTGATAAAATAAGCTGAAAGCTTGTTTATTTGAGACAAATATCATTTTGTGCAAGTTGGCTGAGGGCTTTGGCTTTTTTTTGGTGGGGGGAGTTAATGTTGCCCAGCTCCCTTGCTGCCCAACTCCCTTACTCTAGCAGAGAGCATACAGTTAACGGACATAACATGAAAACACCTCCATTGCAGAATATGACACACTAGCTGATCCAGGGATCTAGTCTGTTAGGGAACCAACGGTTTCAAAAGCGGGGAAACGGGGAACGCGTTCACCAATGTTCAACCAGGAGGGCAACGCCCACCGCCCCAAATGTCAGCACTGGACCGAGAAAGCTTTGTCTTTTTCGCTTACTTACGCGGGCTTGCTAACATATTTTCCGATTCAGGCTTGCTTGGAAACTCATACAAAAGGCGGATGTTAGGATATCTAGGCTGCTTACTGAATTGCACGAAATGCACAATATTGTGAAATGAAAGTATGTTGTTTCTAAAATCATAGCAGGCACCATGAATATAGTTCGGATGGTGATTTCCAGAGGCCAGATTTTAATGTGATCACAGAAAATATGTATTTACCCCACTTGGCCATTATTCAGAAATGACTTACACAGGCTTCTTTTAAACTAAAATCACATATTTCGACTATCATAAATAAAAAGACCAAATAGGATGACTCCCGAAAGCACATCAGCAGCGGATCCAGGAACCCATCAGGAGGGGACTATGGGCTGAGGCCTCTCCTGCCATTACCTGGTCCAACTTCTAGCTACGCGGTCACAATGGGGACTGTGAAATTTTGGCCATTTACCTGCCTACCCGTGTTCGCCACTGTGCAACGCTAGCCGGCCCGAGGTGCTGTGTTTCGCGAGGTGCCGTGTTACCAGAAACGCCGCACGGCCGGGGCAATGGCTGCCTTCTACATAGAATGTGCTCGCAAGAATGGTCAAGTGCGGAGCTCATTTTGTGCCGCAAATTTTCCCAGTGAGTGAACAGCGATCGCTCAATAACAACAAAAATAGTTTTACGAAGGAGAACCTATAAAAGCAATGGCGGCCAGACTCATCTTTAACAGAGAGGACCCAGGTGTCGAGCAGGGAAATCCGCATGCAGCGACATGGCCTAAAAATCCCATAAAAATATGGGCTCTAGAAAGTTACTAGAGCCCATGTTACTAGTAGTAACATACATTTAGGCAATTCGTGCAAAATAAAACGCCAACAAATGTATTTTTATAGGCCCCCAATATGTTCTTAGGAATTACCCGGTGACTATAAATTTAATTATTGTCACCCCTCTGTCCCCCTGGCTATATCTAGTTAATAGATGGAACTCATCCCATAGCTCACCCAAACCCTTACCTAACACCAGTCATCTCCCGATAAACATTTCCATTTCAAGCCAAACACTTAAGGCTGACACCCACACCCATACCCACACACACCAATCTTCCAAAAATAAGAATGCTGCGGCAAATTGGTTGTAACAACAGCATCAGGCCTGTTTTTCTCGGTCCTTTGACAGTTGTTCAGCGTGTCAGTGGCAAGTGATGGCCGGGACTGGGGACCCCTGCGGCTGCCATCATCCCCTCGCCCATAACAAGTGTCAGCTCGCCAGGTTAACCGCGGCGGGGTGAGTCTAGCGACCGAGACCTACTCTCTGGTGGTGTGAAAACGCGGTGGCCTGCAAGCTCAGTCCAGAGGACCGTCTCAGGTCACGCAGCCCCGCCTAAAAGGTCGCTTGTGATTAAACTTGCAGACCAATTACAACAGGTAGGTATGTAGGTACCTAGTATAGCAGCAGCAGAAGGCAGCCCGCAGTTCGTCTGGATCAATTTTGGGGGTTTAGGAGACACTTTCTGGCATGGGTCCGGGTGTTTGACACAGCTAGCGACCACAAAAGGTGAGGCATTCGCGCGCTGAGTGCAGCGATGTTTTGCGCGGGAAAACGGGGCGCGCGGTGACAGCCATACAATCGACGCGCGACACACAATCCGCGCCAATTGGCGGCGCTCCCGCGCTGGACGCCGCCGCTGCTCCGCCACACCAACACAGCCAAACCTTGTGCAAATCGCCGCTGGTCGGAAAAAAACAGCACGTTCACTTTCACATTGACTCACGGCAGCGATCAAAAGTACAATCAATCAGATTGATCAATTTTATACATATAGGATTTCTTGAAAACACAACTGGAAAAATGCCGTGCCAACATTAGATATCCACGCCATTTTTCAAACACCTCGAAACGAGCCCGGCAGTTGGCACCCGTTCCCAGCGCGGGAGCGGCGGCACTTGTCTGCGCAGTGTGTTTGTCGCAGCTTCGCGCTGTAGACAGACCCGCAGACGGGGCCGCCCAGCAGTGACGGACGCGTAATTGCTGTTGTGGAAGGACGCATTACAACGGACGTTTACTACAAAACGACGACAAGCGGTCAATACTTAAACTACCTGAGCCACCATCCACAGGCTCACAAAAGAACGGTCGTGCAAACACTAGCCCAGCGGGCTTTCAACGTTTGCGAAGAGGTGACAGCACGTGAGAAAGAGCTCAAACACATCAAACACCGGTGAACGGGATAGAGTTTCTATCCCGTTCACCGGAAGGACGCATTACAACGGACGTTTACTACCAAACGACTACAAGCGGTCAATACTTAAACTACCTGAGCCACCATCCACAGGCTCACAAAAGAACGGTCGTGCAAACACTAGCCCAGCGGGCTTTCAACGTTTGCGAAGAGGTGACAGCACGTGAGAAAGAGCTCAAACACATCAGATCTATGCTGGAGGATAATAACTATCCAGAAGAGTTCGTGAACTCGCAAATCAAGAGAGTTAAGAGATATCATAACTCGCAACTCGCAAATCATAGAGTCTCTATCCCGTTCACCGGAAGGACGCATTACAACGGACGTTTACTACAAAACGACTACAAGCGGTCAATACTTAAACTACCTGAGCCACCATCCACAGGCTCACAAAAGAACGGTCGTGCAAACACTAGCCCAGCGGGCTTTCAACGTTTGCGAAGAGGTGACAGCACGTGAGAAAGAGCTCAAACACATCAGATCTATGCTGGAGGATAATAAATATCCAGAAGAGTTCGTGAACTCGCAAATCAAGAGAGTTAAGAGATGCAATGGACCTAACCATGAAAAACCAGACACCCAAGCCACCAACGCTGAAGAACGAATGAAGACCCTTGTAATACCATATCAAGAAGGAACATCGGAACAGATAAGAAGAGTATGCGCAAAATACATGATTAGAACGTACTTTAAGCCGCAAAAAACTCTCAGTCAACTTTTGGTTAAACCCAAGGACAAAATTCCATTTGCGAAGAAACCTGGCCCCATCTACCAAATGGAGTGCACGGATTGCAGCAAAATTTATATAGGAGAAAGCGGGAGAATGATGTCGGTTAGGACTGCTGAACACAAAAAGTCTCTAAAAGCCCTGAGGGAGATGACCCTAACCCACCGACAACCAGAAGCCACAGCCGAACATTCGTACGAAACCGGACACACTATTGATTGGGACGCCAAAGTGATCACTTTCGAATCCAGAACAAAACAACGCCAAATTAAAGAAGCCATCCAAATTCAAACAACAGCAAGAGAAAAACTAAACAGAAATATAGGCAAATACGTATTGTACCAAGGCTGGCTCGACCTACTCAAGCGACAATGAGGACCATGGAGAAAAACACTCACGCGTCATGATGTCGAATATTTAAACAACTAGTAGCACGACAAAGATTGTTCCATGTTCCATCGAGTTTACTGAAATTAGTTTTATATAACTATGTAGTGTGTGTGTGATTTTATCTTGTTCTTTTTTACTTGATAATGGGACCGAGATGGCCCCGAAAACCGGTCGTATAACAAATACAACCCTTGGCTTTGCGTAGCACTAAAACTTTCAATAAAATCAACCATGTTCTTATTTTAGTTTTGGACAGGTATTGATTCACACGGACAATAAAGATAATTTTATATATTAGACTTTTTGTTACATGTTACATAAAGCCTTATATATAAAATAAGCTCTATTGTCCGTGTGAATCAATTGCATGTTCATCAATTGATTGTAAGTAGTTATGTAGTAGAAATAGAGCAAAATGGTATAACTTTTTCGTATCTTGAAAACCTAAATATTGCATGGCTACGGCACATGGTCATCATGAGCCTATCTCGTCTTAACGGTATCCTAGAAATGGAGTGCCTGGTGTTTATAAAGCAAGTTTCATAGATCCCCGAATGCCTGTAAAAAGGGCTAAATTTGCGCCTATGATAATAACACAGATTCCTTTGAAGTCCATGCCTAACATATTCGTGCATAAGGACTGCTGAATCCGGTGGTTTGACACAAACAAAACAAATGCTAGCGATGTCAGTGTGGAAATTCCTTGTTTAAATTCAATAAGCTTGTCAGACAAAGCCATGCCTAAGCGATCGCCAAATCGTTTTCAGCTCGGCGGGTGGTGCTTGATAATTCGAGCTAGGCCGGCGCTGGGTTCAGCCAAGGTGACCGCACTGAAGTGTGAGGGGGTGAGTAGCCGAACGCGCGCTGTTTCTACTTAATATGCATTTCATCTCGATTCACCGAACTTCCACCGGGCCGCTGGGCGCCAGGAGGAAGCGTGTAGCCGGCGGCGTGGCCGGCGGCGCTTCTGCGGTGGTACCGCACTCCTGAGTGGCGCCGGCCGCGACCTGGCTGACCCAGCTATGCTAATCAGGTCGCCGCTGGCACCGCACCATTACCGGCGCCGGCCGCAGCCTCCAGGCGGCTCCTCCCCCTCACCATCAGGGATGACAGCTCCTCCCACCACCCTCTGCACCATCAGCCACTGGCCAGCTTACCTAGCACCATCAGGCACTGGGCAGCTTACTCAGCACCATCAGGGACTGGGCAGCTTACTCAGCACCATCAGGGACTGGGAAGCTTACCCACCATCAGGGTCTGGGCAGCGGGTGAACCATACAGAACCATAAGAACTGGGCAGGTTTATCCCAGTTCCCACCCACCACCATCAGGGACGGAGCGACACTGGCTCGAAAAGCTTCCTTTGATATGTGGGGACTATTTCGGAGAAGGTATTGGAAGGTAACTTCTTTTAGAAGATATATCGAGGTGTGATCTCACCTTCCCTTGCCGAGAAACGGATTTCCTGAAGCATCAGGACATATCAGAACGTCACAATACTGAAAGTGTAACAGAACATCTGGATAACGAATGCCACTGTCATCAGTTTCTAGACTCAATTTGTTGAAAAGGAATTTAATTCCTCCTTTTGAATATCCTTCAACTCTTTCTCAGTCTGGAGGAAATAAAGCGCCTTTGTAAGCTAGTTCATTTCGTTTATTTAATCTATTCCGTTAGATGAGCAACAGGCTCTGGTGCCCAGTTACAACTCAAGTCAACACAGTACATAAGACATATAAAAACACATCCTTCCATCACGATTGAGCCTCTTAGATAAAGTTTATAGATCATACGTATATGATTATGTCTTAAACTTAGGCGATTAAAAAGAAAAGCATGCAAAAGGAAGTGTCAAAAATACCTAAAGCTGGAAGGTAATACAGCAGCGAAGTGTCAAAAGACAACACGGCAATACAATATATAAATAGAATGATGTCTCACACATAGAATAACACCCGCCTAAAAAACAAGGATGTGTGATGTTAGCATCAACATCTGGCCCATGCCAAAATATTCGTTGCAAGAGCGTACAGCTCCACAGAAAAACCCAGATTGGTACACTGAGATCTATCCATCTATGAACTGATATTTCAGTTTGGCGGCAGGTATCGGTGATAACCAGAGAGGAAATGTACTAAGCGTCCATCATTTAATCAACCTCAAAGAGGGTGAGTGCCGAAAGTGACAATTTCTGTGAAAATTCACAATCAAGCAACACCCTAGCACTTCTTCCACTCATGGGATGCATCCATTGAGGTGCACCCTGTCAGATGGAACCTTCCTCCGCCCATGCATTTGGATTTCGTAATATATGTAGCTCTAGTTTTGGCGGTAAAGAGGTGCTTTACCTCTCGGGGGCTTCAATGTCAACATTCTTTGGGTACGGGCCTCCCGAATGAACTTTGAAACACCTCACCAGGGGCGTCATCACAGAAGTTTACTGGGGACGGGGGAGACCTCAGACTGGCGATGACCAGGGGGTGGGCAAACTTTGGGCATACCTATTGGATGTCTGATAACGACGGTACATTTCACCAACACCTTTAAGTAGGTCCACATGGAAACGGAAAAAAATACAGAAAAATATATGTCGAGCCCCAAAACATTCGCAGGACGTGCCCTTTGATTAACGAGTTGGAGAGAAGCCTCCCCTGTCTCCCTTCTTCGCCTTCAGTCACCCAGGCTCACCACCCGCTCCACAACCAGCAGCTTCTAAGAGGCCCCGGCCTGGAGGCTCCCAACACACCAATTAGGTTTTATTGATAAGAATTTTGACTCGTGAGTGTGCATTGCTAAGGCTTATACAATATGTTGCCATACTGTTGACACGAGAGCTGCAATTGAAACCATTCATACAATCCGCCATGCTTGTTCCACAAAGGGTGCCCCTCCTCCCTCCACCTTAGACGAAAACGTTCCACCACGTAAGGTACCCACCTCCATAAGGTGAGATAAATTGTTCCATGGTGTATTGAAACTTATCTCATTCACGAGGACTAACCATTTCTGGTCAACACTCATCAAAGGTTATAGGACGCATTACGTTACGCCATCCACGTCAGAGCCTTCCCGGCTGTTCATGCCGAACTCTCGGTCTCCCGCGGCGCCGCCGACTGTCCCTCTTGCCTGCGAGAATCCAGCAACGACGGCGCTCCAATCCCACACAATTGTCATACCAGAGTCTGGCCCGCGGCACCGGCAGCCGGCTGCTCTCGTGCCCCCAGGGCACGCTTATCACCGGGCGCAGTCTGCGCCGACTGCGCCAACAGCCCCATAAAGCGGAATCACGTCAGTCTCAGTCAATGACAGCTCGGCGCCGCCGGCTGCCGGTGCCGCCCGGCTCGGAAGCGGCCCGACTTACCGCACCCCGGGAGATTCAGTCTGCCAGCGGTCTGTGCCGTGATTTGGTCGGGTTGTAATCGGCCTGGCGCCGACGGCTGGCGTCCGCTGCCAATGGCCGGAGCTGACGGCGTCGGACTTCGTCCCGAGGCCACCTCCAGCCTCAGCCTGTCTGCCAGCTCATTCCCAGCCGGCAGCGTCGCCACCGCACCTCCTGAAGGCAATACTTCGAGGGGCGCACAAACATCTTCCTGGCGCAATCATCAATTATCGTAGTGTTAAGTGATGAACCCAGCACGCTTGATGCATGCCATCTCTAGAACTTCAGAATCAACCCATTCGAATTCGAGTCTCGTGCTTCATTTTGAGCCGGCGCCGGCGGTACTGGCTCACGCGTGACCGAAGTCTCAGATCGGCGCACCTGACCAGGCAGGCGGCCGTCCGAGCGTAACGAGCCCGTATCAGCGGCCATCGCCACAACCCGCAGCTGCCCACCCCTTCCGTCACGGATCAGGGGCGGCTCCCGGCCGAACGACCGGTACCAGAGCCTGAGCCCGAGCCAGAGCCAGGGCCAGAGCCAGAATCAGACCCAGAGCCAGAGCCAGAACCAGAGCCCGAGCCCGAACCCGAGCCAGAATCAGACCCAGTGCCAGAACCAGAACCAGAACCAGAGCCAGAGCCCGAGCCCGAGCCAGAATCAGACCCAGACCCAGATCCAGAACCAGAACCAGAGCCAGAGCTAGAGCCAGAGCCCGAGCCAGAGCCAGAGCCAGAGCCCGAGCCAAAGTCCGTGGCTGACTTAAACTGTCGCACCTGGCAGGGTGAATTTGTCAAGTTGGCAGCTATGTGGTGGCGGGTGCTCGGAATGAGGACGATGTCAATGTGGAGGGCATAAAGCTGAAAAAGGACATTATTTATAGTGGTCGCGGGGCGGTCGGTTAGTAGTGCTATAATTATTACTTGATATACTTAATACTTAAGCCACACAATATCTACTAGCAACAGGTTGTGAGGAGAGGGCTAAACCACTGGAATTTTTACAATGTGGCATTTCGCAGGCAGGCCATGACAACTTTCCACTTGATAACGAATAACAAAATCAGAAATCAAACTCTGTTACCCCGGATACATGAGCGTCCTAGCACATGTTATTCGGGTGTCTGGTACGGTTTTTGTTAGCCCTTCTGCAGAAGAAAGGTTTAAAGCCCTGTTTGTAGTCCGTTCCCTGAACGGACTAGCTACTCATGTCTCCCAGGTATGCAACACACCTGAAACATTTTGCCTCGAAGGCATGGGCGGATATTTTTCCTCGAAGCTTGTGCAGCAAAATTGATGTATCTTGCTGTATGTTGGCAGAAAATAAGTACCTTCTCACAGGGGCGGACGCAGACCCGAGTTTTGGGGGGCGGGCCAAATCCATGTCTGCCTCTCCTGGGGGGGACGTGCAATTTGAGTGCTCGACAGACCTAGTATAAGCTACCTCTCCAAGTTGTGAAAATGTTTCACTCGGCTGTGATTAAGTTTTAGTGGTAAGACCTCGTCGCGCCATTATATGATGAAAAAGATGTTGGTTCCTCTTTCTTCTGTATTGCCTCGCGTTGTGTAAAGGCAGGTTATAGCAGCGATGAATATAAGTCCAACAGGTATTAAAGCAGTCGGTCTTCACTCGGAATGGCAGCGCCAATTGATATACGTAGAGGTGTCGAATAAAAATAAGCGTCGCTACAGATCACTCACTCTCTGTCAAACTATCTTCTACAAGCGTGATTAACGGTGACCTAGCCTAATCCAGCGTGATCTGGCGTGGTCTGATGCTGTCTGACGCGATGCCGACCGTTGCCGGCGCCTGACTGCAGAGGTCCGCTGGTGAAGACGGTTCTAAGCGCACTCCCCCGAGACAACAGCGGGTAGCCAATTACATATGTCCATCTCACCGAAACAACAGGGCAGTGGACGCCCACCACACACGCCAATGAAATCACTGGATTTGTGAAAAAAGATAGACGTCACAGCAACGTCAGAAACTGATGAAAGCTTTCATCAGGCAACTGTAGAAGCACCGGGTTACAGAAGTCATACGCATGACATCACCTGCCTGGGCCGTCGCTCGCTATGCCAGAGCACTGGACACCGGATGCAAAGTCATCAAAACGGGGGCGCGGCCGACGTCTCGGGCCAGCTCTGGGCCGTGGCAGCGGGGTGGTTCGCCACACCATGCATTCATGACTACATGATATGAATATTGAAGTAGAGTAGTAAGTTAGAACTATAATAGTAAAATATGGTATACAAATTAGCATGATTAGGTGTCATTATCAATTTTTGTTACACAAGTACATGATCGCTCTCCTGGGAGGGGGAGCGAATATTTTTGGCCCTACAGACCTAGTGAAAACACCTTTTTCAAAAAATTCATCCGGTCTTTGAGGGGGCCAAAAGATAGTTTCCCTTCCAGCACTTTGGGGGGGCATGACCGGAATGCCACCTTCCCCTGCGTCCGCCAATGCCTTCTCATTGCGTATTGATAATCATACATGTATTTGGGCTGAAAAGCAACGATCGTTGCAGTATATTTGCTTTTCGAGCACAGTAGCTTATCCAACGTCCTGCAGGCGGGGCACTTTTTAAGTAACACTCATAGGGGGAGCATATCTTGTGCTGGCCATTCTTCAGGGGATCAAGATCCCATTTGAAGGGGATACAATTTAGACGGGTTAGTGTTAAAAATGTATCCTAATCTTTGTGTTGTTTCATGTTCAAGAGATTAAAGGTGTTGCCCAGGGCTGCCAGGTTTTTTCCACGGAAAAGGCCAAACTTAATTTGAAAAAGGCCCAAAATGGGGTCAAATGTTTTTTTCACTAAAATGGCCAAATAAACACCGCAAAAGCCAAAGTTGAGGCTAAAAAGACCCCTAACGGAGGTCATAAACGCACAGAAAAAGGACAAAGTACTCTTGTATCACTGTTTAACACTAATTTGTTGACAGTTTGATATTGATTTGAGGAAATGTTTTTAGGACACTGCCCATTTAATCCGCGCCCCACCGGGGGTCCGGCGCCACCTTCGCCCCACGGGAGGCCATCGATGCCACCCCACAGAAAGAATTTATTACTAGGTACAAACTTAAAATTGTGTTTCTACAAGTTTTACCCTTGCAGAACAATAGTTGCACCATAGTTCAATTACCGAAGTAAAACAACCCTGGTTACGTCACTAACATAAAGCAATGCAATTACTACGGAATGACAACCTTGCCTTGTGCCACAATAGTGCGCGCCTCGTTCATACCTAGTTCATACCTTGCTTGCGCACCAGCGCTGCACTAACTGAATACTAGGCGTTGTAGTGGCATTGTAAATATCTGGTAGGTAAAGCTAGGGCGTTGTTGCACCCCTTTGCTTGGCCATTGTCGTTTGACTATGGTTTCAAATACCTGCTCGGGTTACGGTCGCCATCTTGCTTTCTGTTTACCCGTGGCAATACACAGTGGCCTGGCACGCATGCCGTGTACGTTAGAATAAATGTGACTTATTTTTATCAATCGTGGAACTTTGGAAGCTGTCTGGAATATTTTTCAGTGATCTGCGAGTGGAAAGTATTGTTCTCTGTTCCAATAGTTGAAACGTGATGCATTTTGGAATGGTCAATCCAGGTCCAGGTAAGTAGGTATGCGGTTACTTCAAGCATGTATTCCATATTGATATTAAGGCTCATATTTTCGTGTCAAACGAGCACAGACTATTTGATCATATGGCTTAGGTACCTGCAGTGGGTAGAACCTAATTGTGTTTGCCTTATGGGCCCGTTTGAAAAATAGGGTGAGTTGAGTTCCAATATGATCTTGTTGGTGTCTTCGATGGATCGGCGCCTGATGAGTGATGCTGTGTTTTACCGATATGGGTAATACAACGTGCGGGTTATTTTCTTGCTTGAGAGGTGGCTCAATGCTTACCCTTTTTCTACCGATGGTCTTCCGGTTGCATTTGGGGCCAGAAAACGCTTTAGCTTTCGCATAGAGACTGAGAAGTTCCTTTTGAAGCAGAGGTAGGTACAAGGGGAGGGGCTAAGAGGCTCAAGCCCCCTTCCACACCATGAAATTTCAGAGTGCCTAAAGTAAATGCGTAGTCGGATGCTGTCCAGACTCTATGGCGGGGGAGACGCGAGCGCCCAAGCTTCCCGCCCCAAAATGAAGTCCTGGATCTGCCGCTGTTGTAAACACGTAATCCGAGTCTCGTTTTACCCTTGTAAGAAGCCTTGAATACCCTTGTTCCCTCCCCGTTACGCACTGGTAAGCGGTTGTGTAAGCAAGGTTCTAATCTCGTCACGCTCTTGTAGGAAGGCTGCGGTTGCGTACAAGGCGGACACAAGGCTTTGTTCTACCCTTGTTGTGGGGTAATCATGACCTAGAAGAGGGCTTGTGGAGACGTTGTCAGCCATTGTCTTTGTCATGTAGGTTAACCATAGTTAAGTTACAAGGTTTGTACAACGTCTTCTAGCAACCCTTGTCGTACTATGGTTCTACCATTGTTCTACATGGTTTTTCCTTGTATTTCCCTTGTTCTCGTGGCACGGATTTTGAACGTACAAGCTTTGCGTTTTACCCTGGTAATTTTCCATGTAAACAAGGGTCTGACAAGGTTTGCCCTTGTAAAAACTTATTTCTGTGCCGTCTAATTCCAAAAATATGTGAGTTAGCGCACATCTGCAAAGTGCATTAGAAAGCTCGTGTGAATTCAGTAAGAAATAACTTCATATGTATAAGCGTTTAGGTCAATGGGTTGACCTCCAGAGGTCAAGTTAGGTCACGATAGGCTATTTCCACTACATTATGCAATACTTACTGCATATGCAATACTAGCAAACTGGGCATAGCTCCCATGCCGTTAGAGCTATCGGAATCTGGTAAAGGAAATTTGATGGGAAAATGCCAGAACTTTTTCACTATGTGAAACATAATATCCTCCCGCCAGTGGTTTGACTTCTAGAGGTCACCTCGTGATCTAATATGTCCTGAGGTCACGAAAGGTCAGAAAGTGACATTTCCGTATATCAAATTAAAGCCAGTGACGGGGCATACACAATGACGTTCATTTCAGCGCTCTAGCTTGACTATGTCAAAAGTTATCGTCAAAATACTGTATTTGACCCGTGACCTGTGATGACCTAGGATATGCCAAAGGACAAATATACACCCTGGGATCCGTGAAAGGGTGTCCAAGAACACTTTTTCTGAACAATCTGAGCATTTGCAATCCTTTTTGTCACTTTTAGATCATAAGACAGTTTTCCCATGCTTTTTCAATGGGAGAGGTCACCTTGTGACCTGACTTCTGGTCAAAAAATCGAAAAAATATCGGATATACATTTTGTAGACCCAGGAGGGGTCATGAAGTGTGGGAAGTTTCAAATTGATCGGCTTAGAAGCTCAAAAGTTGAAGCAGGGGTCACAAAAGTTGCTGGCGTGTCACCATTTGAAATTTCACATCACGAATGTGTCACCAAATTAAAAAAAATGCCACCAAAACCCTTATTTCTTTGAGTTCTTACACCGTGTTTCATTGTTTTTGTGTATTATGCTCCCAATATAAGCCAGAGCTAAAAGTTCTGATATATTTATCTAACGTTTGAAGCCGAAGGAAGTATATGTGAGCAATCATCAGGGACGGATCCAGGAATTACCAAAAGGGGCCTTGACAGGGCGTCAGGAATAGCTTTGGGGGCTGGACCGTGCAAGGAATATATTTTCATTAAAAACGTATATATATATATATATATATATATATATATATATATATATATAATACTTCGAAGAGCAAAAAAGTCTTAACCTCCATTTTGGGAGGCAGACAACTTCATGAACTCTGGTGGGTCACAAAGCTATGCACCGGCGCTAAATTCGCTGAGGTCCGCTCAACATTGGATTGGATCTAAAAAAAATACAGGGATTGACCAAATGTCCGCTAGGATCAGTGATCAGGACCATCCCAAATCGCATCAAATATTCTGTGGCCTGTTTGAATAAAGAGTTACCTATTGCTCCGAAGCAAAGACGGGGGTTGCAGCCACAGAGGGCCGATACCAAAGGGGTAACCGCAAGCAAGGCAGAGGCCGACTGTAGTCAGGCCTACACTGAGAAAAATTTTGACTCTTTTAAATTTCCTACATTGTAGTGACTCTGAACTCTCGTATTCGCTGACTCTCAAAATTTGGTTGAGTCGTTCAGCAAGAGTCCAATAAACCTCCCAGCATGAACGAATTTGAGCGCAGGGTCAGATGATGAGTCGGCCAAGGACAGCCTGCGCCTCGCTCGATTGTGGAGTCAGCTGACTAGAACCGCGATCAAAGTGACCCTGGCGATAGCTGAGTGAAAAAGGACGATGCACGTGCTGCGTCAAATTTCGCCGCGCTCATTATTTACTGCTGTGTGGTAGTGGTGCAGCGTTGGCGGCGTGTATATTGTATAAGTGATAGTGGTATTTAGTGTTTTCATTCAATTATTTTGCATTTTAAACTGCGGTCGGAGTCCAGATGCTTATCAATAGGTGATTTTGCTGAGATAGAGTGACGTATGATGGGATTTGCAGATTTTTCTATTAGTCTTGACCCTGATATTTTTATGAGAGAAAAATGATGTTGATGTGGTATTTTTACTTCAACTTCTCTGGAATAGAGATATACAAAGGCGGGTGCTAGCATCAATATTTACCAGGTAAGTCATACTTGGAGGAGTCACATTGTGTAGACTCATCTCCAACCATTTTGTGTTCTTAATTTTTTCGCAAATTGAAATAGTTATCTACATAGGGGAAAGTATGTGTACTGCGCACCCCTAAGGGAGCTCACTTGCTAGACGAACTTCTCCTAATCATTGTTGCTACTGTGGATTAAATTGCAAAATTTGATCATTTTTTGTTATTGAGAAAGCAATTACTGGCCTGAAAATAGCATGTTCTAACAGTGAATTCCAATTTGAGTGAAACTATGCAAAGGGCACATTTTCCAAAGTGTGAGGGTAATTGCGCCCGGGGAGGGCGCATTTAGATTTAATTGCGCCCTTCCCTCATGTCATGTTAAGTCAATGGCACAGCAGAAATAAACATTAGTATAGGAGGAAATGGGGCTCGGCTACCTCCCAAGCTTTTCATCTGGAGGGCCTGGAAGGCATTTTAATGTGGTATTCTTGCATTCAGAATTACTTGTAATAATGAAATTACACTCATATGTATAGGCCTTGGATTTGATTTTTCAACATACCTTTGGATAGGGCGCATTTGACCAGGGCGCAATTATTTTTAGCATTTAAATCAGAGACGTCTGCCTTAAAAATTTACTGCCAGGGGGAATTGATAATTTTTGCTTTCAGAATATGCAATGAATATCTGGCTTTGAAATTAAAGCTATCGATTTTGGAATTTTACAGCCATATTCTTATTTTTCGGGTTCATAAATCCGTGCAGATTTGAGGAAGTACTGAATTTATTTTGCTAGCTTATTAAAATACATTCTTTCGTAAGAATTCATTGAAACGTTGGGAAAATGTATGGATTGAAGATGAGAACTGGATTTAGTTGCACAAAACAAACTGCCACTAGTACCTTTGTTATAAGGGGGTGCAGTTAGTTAGGGGGTGCAATACACACACTTTCCCCTAGATGTTGTACATTAAGTCCTGGTGATAGTAAAAGACAAATACTTAGTACCAGTGACAGTTGAATACCTAAATTTGAGGGGACACCATGGACTTTTCAACCCATTTCTTTCCAGTCAACACTGTGGGGTTAGTGTTGGAAATTAGAATGTCCGATTTTAGGCAGGCACCTTGCCCCTGTGCCTCCCTAAGTTCAATCGGCCTGCCAGTGCTTGGTACCAATATAAATTCGCACCATAGAAAGACATCCCTCAGCATCCCACCACTTCTGTATGTTACCTACTTCAGGGCAATTTTCCCAAACTAGACATCCCTGTCCGCACCAGTAACCCCTAGATTTTAAAATATTTGTGCCGGTATTGAAGATAATCCACACTGACAAGATCTTTTAAATTCCATATCAGGTAGCCTGTTCCTATCTCCAAAGATGTTATTTAAATATAGTAATCACCAGAATCAGCTAGCATTTTCAACGCTCATTTACATCTTAATCCTGTGTCTCTCCTGCACCATAAACAAAACACTGGCAATTCCCAATTAGCCAGCTTTTGCTTCAATGTCAAATTAATACAGACTACCAGACGTATAAGAATTGTTAATTTTTACAATTAGGTGAGCACTCACTGACAACAAAGAAGTGTGTCACTCAAATGTTTGCGGGATCCTGTGTTGTGGTTGTGCGCTACCATTGAGCGCTAGTGTCATGGTATGATATGGTATGATAGGTGGTAAATTTAATTGGAGAAAATTGTTTGTGGGGGAATGTTGTGTTAAATTCATTCTCAGCGCATAATATTTTCAGATGATGTTTATTAGAAGGTGATAACAATTGCTCACCTACTTGTAAAATAATACCTTAAAAGCTTTGGAAAAGAATACCACATTTGTCCCATCATGTTTGCAAATTCAGGCAGCATGAGCTCTCAGATATGGGTTTTGAGGTGGCCTTGGTGAAGCCAGCTAGGCTGAGGCAGACAAAGGAGCATGTCAGTGTGATAGGCTAGGTGGGAACTAAGCTGTCAGTTTTCTGCACTGGAGGCTAGAATGTTTAGTTACTAGGCTTTTACTCACACATCTTGTGAGAGCGAGAGAGAGAGAGAGAGAGAGAGAGAGAGAGGGAGAGAGTGAGAATGAGAGTGAGAGTGAGAGTGAAGTGAGAGTGAAAGTGAGAGTGAGAGAGAGAGAGAGCAAGAGAGAGAAAGAGAGACCTCCCCGACTATAACATGTGGTACCATCATCACCTTCAAAGCACAGGGGAAAGAAAATAAAGAGAAATGAGCAGAACGAAATTAAATTAAAATAAAAATTCCATGTAACAAACGCTAATTGAACAAATTGTGTTTCTCGCACTTGTCCTAATCACATTATTGTTTCATTGGTCTATTTGCCTTCAGCGATAGTCTTGTAGCGCTCAAGTACCGTTTATTTATATCTGTTCCATATCCATCCTTCATGCATTTCTTGTCTCTTTTTTTACAGATTTGGAGCAAAATCGACAGAATGGTGGATTGTCAGCCAAGTGTCCGCTCGGGCGAAGTTCAGGCCACGTTCCAGAAGGTGCTAGCGAACACTGTCTCTGCCACTAGCTGTGATCGAGGTGAGCATATCGTTGATGTCAATTTGTGTATTGGGTTGGGGTATGGGGCGCAGGGTTACCAAGTTAACACGCGCCCCGCTGGGGGTCGAAATTCGCCCCCCCTCCTGGTTTTCCCCAGATAGCTCAAAAACGAAGAGTCGCAGAACAACGAAAATTACAGTACCTTATCCCTGATTGATTTTTCACATCCGACCAATTTTTTTAGCTAAGGTCATGTCAAGTCAAAGGAACTATTCAGGGTCAAGTGACCCGACCTCAAAACCTAAAATTACGAGTTTGAAGCAGCGCCCAGCGAACATTAGCTAACCTATCAGTTTGAAACCTCCACAATATGATAAGGTCATTGGGGTCTACAAATCTGCTATCTTGGAATTTTGATATTGTTGACCTAAGGTGGGGTAACTTTTTTGGTCACCCCACTATAAGTCTATGGTGAAAAATAGAATGGATTCGTTTTCAGTAAATACTGGATAGATAAAGCTGAAAATCCTCAAACCGTCTATTCTTACCAGGATATTGACCATAAAGTTCATTTTTTGAGCATCTGACCTCTCAAAGGTCATATCAGGTCACGGGAGCAGAGACGGATTGTTTTGCCAATAACTTCTCACTGAATTGAGATAAAACTCCCATTTTGCTTGCATTGTATTTATATTGTCACGGGGAGTCGATTGATATGCAGCATGGCCATACCAGGTCACTCTGTGGCCCTGACCTAGGTCGAGGTCAGGTAATTTTGACTATTTGACCTAGCAAAGTCATATTATACATCATTTGATTTGCCGCGATGAGAGGAATCAAATGATGCATAAAGATTTGCTGTAATTTCCCTGAGGAAAGATATAGAGAGGGAAACGTACATTGCTCTGTTGTAAGCCTATGGAGCCTTTATTGACCTATGCTGACCTCAATATTGACCTGACATAAAAATTATTCCTATAAAGTCTCGTCGTTTTGTCAGGAGCTTTCGAACGCCGCCCGTAATTTTCCTTTAGGTTTCGTGGGGAACGAGATACGGAAGGGGGAACGCCCCCAGAGGGCGCGTCATGCAAGGTACCCCAGCGGGGCGCGTGTTAATGGAGCGTGTGATTTGAGTGAGTGCCTTAGATACGCGAACTTTGAACTTTTTGGGAGTACCAGTGTCGGGAAGGAACCAATATCTCATATAGACTAGAGCAGGGAACTTGAGTAACGTGCAGCTTTTAATGATCTACTATTCCTTGCGCGGTGGTATATTATGTTTCTAAGTTGTGTTATATTTCTTTGCACTGGTGTGTTCGCCTCGCTCGTGATTAAAATTATCGCCCGGACGAATTGGGCAATGCATGGAAAGTTTCATGTGAGAAAAAATCCGTATGGAACTTTTTCGAAAAATCATAATTTTTGACCTATGTTGAAGTTTGACCCAGCTTGATAATTTTTTTCCAACTGTATTTTGTTTCAAGAACTTCTGTTTTATTTCTTAACTTCAGTGTGAAACCTTGCTGGGTACACGCCAAACATCTGAAATGATTTGTATGGTGATGTAAACTTTGAATGGGGTTAATGAGGTCATGAAGTAGGTCATGCCGCTGTGGTTCCGGTAGAATATACAACATGACCATACCAGGCCACCCTGTGACCCTGACGTAGTTCAATGTCGTGATATTTTTAAAATTTGAAATAAGGTACCATATTTACATCATTTGATTCGCGACGATTAGAGGAATCGCTTGTTTAGAGCTATTCAATATTGAACGAGATTTTCCATACATTGGACCAGGTATCGTCAGACTTTTGTGTTTTGCAGCTCAATGTACCTCGTTGTATTGAGCTATAAGACATAACCAACATTTTGTATGTTTCCTTGTCACCCTGCAGTGGTTTCATCCACCCTGGTACCCTAACATTGGATGAATTGTTTTAACTGCCAGTGCTTCTTGTGAAGAATATCCTGCGATATTCGATTTTACGGTGCAAAAAAATAATTAAATGTGTTTGTATAAACAGGAAAATGTTACCGCGCGAGCCTTCTCGAGAACACCTTTGCTTTACAAATTGAGTGATGCAGTTACATTTCCGCAGAGACTGCAGTCACGGACATGGTGCGCCTCCTCCGCGCTGATCTGAATGACGTCATCCAAGGGAAAGCCGAACCTGAACACCAATATGGATCCAGCACCTCAAACGGCCAGATGTACTTCGATGGCAGGCTGTGATTGCTGTCCTGACAACGGATCCTGAGAGGGCGTTCCTATGGGGCGCAGTTCTTCTGGTTTTCAATCAGTGGTGCGCGGGAAGTCTCAAACGCATCAGCGATTTCTTAGTGCCGGTTGTATTCAAGGACAAGGGTGACGCCGAGGGCTTTGTCCTGAAGAACAGGAAGGCGATCCGTGCCATCCTGCGTGAGGGAATGGAAACTGCCAGTTCTGTGGAAGAACAGTGTTTAAAAGGGTTAGGGGGTAGGGTTAGGGTGGGGGTTTTATGCCTTGGTGCTTTCCATAAAACTGTATTGCTGACCTCATAAGGCTAAACTGGTGTGGGTGACTTCATCCAGGAGTGGAAATTTAAACCGACAGTATTGTATCTGCATTTGAAACTGCCAGATGTACGTGGAGAGGCAGGCCGTGTTCGAGGGGTTCATACCACCGATCCCGAGCAGAAGCTTTTAAGAAGCTGTGATATGGTTCAAATTGAGTGAATACTTTGACGAATAGCTTGTTTTGTGCTACTTTTTATGTCCCTGCGTGACCGTCCCTTGCCATACGAGTGTGCCGTACGCGGCCGTTACCTGTATCTGAGCTGATCTCAGACCAGCCACCCTCCGGCGGTGGCCGCGCATTCCCGCCGAGAGACGCCAATGACCCGCTGGAAGATGTGTATTTGGACGTTGTCTCGCTGCAATGGGTACGGCGTGTATTTCCGGCAAGTTGACATTGTGATAGGCTGTTGTAACGTGATCATAATGTGATTTTCGGTCGGCATTGGCCAGCCCCACTCGAAGTGCGCACTTACCCGGTAAGAACAATTCTGTTCAGGGGACTTACGATTCCATCAAGATCTGCCCAGCGATTGCTTAGTGTGTAGTTCAGTTGCCCGGCCAGGATAACTATAGTTAACACGCGCACCGCTGGGCCTCCTGGTTTTCCCCCAGATAACGCAAAAACGAAGAGATGCAGAACAACGAAACTTACAGCGCCTTATCCCTGATTAATTTTACACATCTGACAAAATTTTTGAGTTAAGGTCATGTCAGGTCAAGGAGCTATTTAAGGTCAAGTGACCCGACCTCAAAACCTAAATTCACGAGTTTGAAGCAGCGCCAAGGGAACATCAGCGAACCGATCAATTTGAAACTTCTACAATATGATAAGGTTATCAGGGTCTACAAATCTGCTATCTCGGAACTTTGATATTGTTGACCTAAGGTGGGGTCAATTTTTTGGTCACTACATTATAAGTCTATAGGGAAGAATACAATTGGCTTGTTTGCAGTAAATACTGGATAGATAAAACCGAAAATACTCAAACCATCTATTCTTACCACGATCATGACCATAAAGTTGAGTTTTTGAGCATCTGACCTCTCAAAGGTCATGTCAGGTCACGAGAATATAGATTGATTGTTTTGCCAATAACTTCTCACTAAATTGAGATAAAGCTCCCATTTTGCTTTCATTGTTCTTATATGGTCACGGGGAGACGATTGATATGCAACATGACCATACCACATCACTCTGTGACCTTGACCTAGCTCGAGTCCAGGTCATTTTTACTATTTGACCTAGGAAGGTCATAGTATACATCATTCAATTTGCCGCCATAAGAGGAATCCAGCGATGCATAAAGATTTGCTCTATCTCCCCTAAGGGCAGATCTAGAGAGAGAAACGTACACTACTCTGTTGTAAGCTTATGGAACCTTCTTTGACCTTTGCTCACCTCAATATTGACCTGACATAAAAATTCTTCGTATACAATATCTTCGTCTTGTCAAGAGCTTTCGAACGTCGCCCGTAATTTTCCTTTAGCTTTCGTGGGAAATGAGATACGGAGGGGGGCGAAAAGCACCCCCCAGCGATCTAGAGAGAGAAACGTACACTGCTCTTTTGTAAGCTTATGGAACCTTCTTTGACCTATGCTGACCTCAATATTGACCTGACATAAAAATTCTTCGTATACAATCTCTTCGTCTTGTCAAGAGCTTTCGACCGCCACCCGTAAGTTTCCTTTAGCTTTCGTGGGAAATTAGATACGGAGGGGAGGGCGAAAAACGCCCGCCCCCCCCAGCGGGGTGCGTCATGCCAGGAACCCCAGCGGTGCGCGTGTTAAGTTTGCTTGGATTATTGCATGTTTTGTAAATTAGTCGAAATTGTTTGCCTGACGGTAATAAAACGCTACAAACGTGTGTGTTCTTTTGCTGCTAGTCCTCGAAGCGATTTATTTAAATTATCCTTTCCAGGGCATTTTGTATGACCCTCCTATAAACGGTCATCTGACCCTATTTTGGAGGGTCACATCGTACGTAAATGAAGGGTCAACTGACCCCGAATCGGCGGGTTCCATGGTTATTTGGCGAGTCAAGTGACCCGTCTTTAAAGAGTCATGTGACCCCTTAGTCCTGGTGACTCTCCTCTGCGGTGGCGATGAACACCGAAAAAGATAGGACATTTTTACAGGGTCACATCACGCCGCTCCGGGAGTAAACTCTTCTTTCCGGAGTCAAAATTTTTCTCAGTGTAGGTAGACCATGGGGGAGGGGGCATGAAGGTTAGAAGTAGGGGACTGGCTTCGGCCACAACGCGTCTGAGATTATCGTGAGTGACCTGGTCGCAAACACATAGGTCGCAAGTGGACCACAGGGGTTCAGAAGCACTTCAGGGGGTTGGATAGTAACAGGAGGTCCGGGTGAAACGCAAAGGGTCCAGCTGGACCAACTGAGGGCCCGGGTAGATAACAAGGGAATTATCTGCATCTGCGGAGAATAGGGCCCGGCTTCGGCGGCAGTGAGCTGGGGGTAATTCGGAGGAGCCCGGGCGCAGACTCAGATGTTCCAATTGGACTAAAGGGCGCCCGGAAGCATGTCAGGCTGCTCGGAAAGCCACAGGAGGCCCAGCTCAACCGCTGGGGGCCCGGCTTCTACCACAGGGAGCCCGAGTGGAAAACAGGGAAATTATCTGCAACTTGAGAATAGGGGCCCGACTTCGGCAGCAGTGGGCCTGGGATAATTGTTAGGGCCCCGGTCGCAGACTCAGAGATTCCGAGTGAACCAAAGGAGGCCCAGAAGCTTTTCAGGGGTCCAGTGTAAAGACCAGTGTAGCTCAGGGGTAACGCGCCTGCCTTTTGAGATAAGGGTCTCGGGTTCAAATCCCGGGACCCGCTGGGCGCAGGGCTGGCTCTCACGCTTAACCGTAGCCTTGTCCTGGAAATGACTGCCAACCGCCTTGTGCGGCACGGTGGGACATAGAGAAACAGTCATCAATTCCCGGAATTCTTCTGCATATGCGGAGAATTGGGCAGTAGCTTCTGATATTGGCAAAGGCCAGGAGCCGAAAAGTAAAAAAGGAAACACTCGGGGAGCCTCCGAGGCCAAAAGCTGGAGACCCGGAAACCAGCATTAGAGGGGGGGGGTTGCGACAGCAACCCTCGGAGATCCAAAATGACAACCATTCGGAGCCCTGAGATCGATTTCAGAGGCCCCGAAATACATCAAAATGGGCCCCTAGACCTGAATTCGGGTGACATTTGGAACAGGGGAAAAATAATAATTGGGTGAGGTTTCTTACGCAGTTGGCTTTCGGACAATTATCCATTTTCCGCCGTGCGCCATGCTAGAACATTTATGCAGCGTTAGAAATCCATGGAATTGTTCTGCATTTGCGTAAATACCAAGTAAATTTGCTTCCCTTATATATTTTATTGATATTTTTCCTTGATAATTCTGCAACACTTTCCACAGAACAATTTTCGAATCAAAGAACATTTTTATCAATCCTTAACACAGTTGGAAGTTTTTCACGATTTCAGAGTAGTCCCATCTTACGTTACGAATTTTTGCGCACTTTATACCCAAAACGTAGAGGGCTTCGACTGGTTCGCCCTCTGTGTTTTGATGACGATGCCACCGCTCTGTTCTGTACGCATCTTTGCGTATGTATTCTGGAGTGGTAAATTTACCCATCTGGCCGGAGCTTCCAAATTTTACGCTGTGGTTTCTCAGCGTAAATCAACTTTTTATTTCGCCCTGGAAGCCTGCGGGGCCTAGCTAAAGCCGCGGGGCTCACCCTGTGGTGGCCCAGCGGCTGCGGCGGGAGGCGTTTCTTTCCAGTGCTTAAGGTCAGCCCAGGGGGTGGGGCCGATCGCTCCCCCTTTGGATACGCCCCTGGCAATCAGGACCACACATAGGATAAATTGCATTTTATCGTTCATGTACGAAAGTCAAGCCAGGGGTAACGCAGCTGCACAGCTGACCGGAAGATCCTAGGGTAAGCGGAAGCTAAAGCTGCGGACAGTGGCTAATGGCTACAACCGCGAAGTGACAGAGTTCGCAGCTGCAGCATGGCTCTCCGCGGCCACTGCCGACATCACCGAAAGGGAGCTGCGCGCTGTGTCTCGCACGATCCCAATAGACGCAGGAACCGTGGGGGCTGTGGTGGTGGCTGTTGCACTCCAGCTTTCAGAGTGTGGCAGCAGCTCCAACCCCGCCCCCAGTTTAAGCCGATTCTGGAACTTCTCTATTAACATTTAAGTGATATGCCTAATCACCCCCGGCCATACCAATGCGGAAGCCCCTTCCTCCAACTTACACTTTTCCGCCGACTAAAATAATCTCTCCACCTATGCCTTCACCGACTGAATTCTTCCGTATTTGCGCCAAAAAGACTCAGCAACCCTACTTTGACTGAAGTGCGAGGGCATCAGTTTTGAGGCTAGTGACCTGTAGCCCAGTCTCCTCTGACATATTTGGAGGTCGTTGTGGCCCAGAGGAGAATTATTTGTTTTACGTGTAACGATAGGATTGATGACTTTTAACGTTGTGGTCCAGCAGAAAACATCGACCGGTTTGGCAATGTGCGAACATTTTTTTACAAACATAGCATTGATCACCAGGTTTTAAGGACTGAAGGAAATATGTTGTATGAAATCACAAAATAAGCTTTCCAACGTTTACGGACCTTGCACTAGCTGCATTGGATAATAATCTATAAGCATATGATAATCGATAATCATCGGCATAATCTAAGTGCTTACGTTATCTTTCCTTTCAGTTCTCTGATCGAAATTGAAAATGGAGGGACGGTTATATCTGCAAGAAATAAAGGAGTCTTACCGTGAATTTGGTATATCATAGGGCGCCTTCTTATGACAAGAATTGAACTCATGGAGAAGCGGAGCAAAGATGAGTGTCATATTCCTATGGAAGAATGCAAGAACAGGGTAACGGCTGGGGTTATGGATGTGTGTGCCAGCGTAACACTCCACACACGTGCAAATCAGGCCATACTGAAGGAACTAAGACGGCTTTGGAAAGAAAGAGTACACAAAAGAAGTATGCAAACTAGTTTGGCAAGCGAGCTGCTATACCAACTGCTGCGATGGATTCGCTGTTTGATACCAGCAACCGAGAACTTGAGCCTGGACAAGCAGAAGACAGTGTTTCTGAGCGAACAGCCAAGTGCCAGACGTCTTCAGACAGACAGCCTCGATCAGAAAACCACAGCGCGATGGCAGAGGAGGCTCAGCGAGCGGGTCGAGCAGTCATGAGAGGAGTAGCCGTCACCTCCCCGAGTCAACAGGCGACGGCCGAGACAGCAAACACGCCTGTGGAAATTGGTGTTTCAGGTAGCGCTATCATCTGCTAAGCTATAATGACTTGGTAATCCCGATCAAAGGGATATTATCTGTGTATGAACAATATTATTTTCCGAAACTAGTCTGCTCATAAATCCTATCAGAACACCCACAAGCCATATATTTACATATTTTTAAACACTGTCCAAGTCGTTCACAGTCCAAACCTCACAAACCATAAGGAAGGATAGGCCGTAGAAAAACGACAAGTAATGCCTACCATTTTTATGTTTTATGAGTTATGGAACCGTAAGGAAGGATAGGAGAACGACAAGCAATACATACCATGTCTTATGGTTTATGAGCTATTGACTGTAAACGACTTGGACAGTGTTTTGAAAAATATATATACATATAGCTTGTGGGCGTTTTGTTAGAACTGATGAGCAGACTGGTTTTTTAAAATAGCGTTGCTCATACACAGATAATATCCTTTTGATCAGGATTACCGAGTCATTATAGCTTAGCAGATGATAGCGTTACCTGAAACACCAGTTTCCATAGGCGTGTTTGCTGTCCCGGACGTCGCCTGTTGACTCGGGAAGGTGACGGCTGCTCCTCTCATGACTGCTCGACCCGCTCGCTGAGCTCTCCTCTGCCATCGCGCTGTGGTTTCCTGATCGAGGCTGTCTGTCTGAAGACGTCTGGCACTTGGCTGGTCGGCCAGAAACACTGTCTTCTGCTTGTCCAGGTTCAAGTTCTCGGCTGCTAGTATCAAACAGCGAATCCATCGCAGCCGTTGGTATAGCAGCTCGCTTGCCAAACTAGTTTGCATACTTCTTTGTGTACTCTTTCTTTCCAAAGCCGTCTTAGTTCCTTCAGTATGGCCTGATTTGCACGTGTTTAGAGTGTTACGCTGGCACACACATCCATAACCCCAGCCGTTACCCTGTTCTTGCATTCTTCCATAGGAATATGACACTCATCTTTGCTCCGCCCCTCCATGAGTTCAATTCTTGTCATAAGAAGGCGCCCTATGATATACCAAACTCACGGTAAGACTCCTTTATTTCTTGCAGATATAACCGTCCCTCCATTTTCAATTTCGATCAGAGAACTGAAAGGAAAAGATAACGTAAGTGTGACGGGGGCGCTGGGGTCGCGGGGCTCGTCGCTCGGTGCGAGTCGGGCTCTGGCGTCGTCGCCGCCGATGTTGTTGTTGGTACGGGCCGACCTCTCGGTGGTCCGCTGTGGCGGCTGCTCGTGGCCGTGACCCGCTCGCTCACGATGGTGGCGACGTCGTGCCCGCTCCCAGCAACACACTAAATATAATTTGAGAGAGGTCGTGCTCGTCGGGTGGCGGGCCGAGTTGACGGTGGGCAGTGGACAAAGTCGGCTAGCTGGGCCGAGTCCTCCAGACGGGCGAGCCTGTGTCCCGACACTCCCACTCGACACCCTTGGGTTCCAGGAAGGGAATACAGCTAGTGCCGAGCTTTGTAGCCCTCCTTGGTAGCAGGGGTCCCACCCGCCTCTCGCGATTTTGGGGGCCCATTTAACCACCCGTACGCCAAGTATTACCCGCATAGAAGCGGCACCGAAACCGTCAGTCCTCTCCCCGCCCCTTTAAGTGCCCGCTAACTCTTATTATTTCCCTCGGACCTATCATCACAAGTTACACCCCCCTTTTAACCGATTCTTCCATAGCTACCTTAACTACTTGCCCCTTCGTACCCTCCTATCGTGGTTCTCTGAGCTGCACTGACTTCTCGCCTCAAACATCGTCTATCTCGGTGGGCTATTTCCACGTACCAGGAGTCCAGTCTCTCTGGGAGCGGATTTGTTTTGCCTACGCCAGCACTTTTCAGCATCGTTAACCCCTAAACCAGTCCCCTACCTTAATACCCTCCTCCCCTTTTTCTGTCACGTCATCCGTTCCGGCGTGTGCTCTCACTGTCAGATCCGGAACGAATGCCCTCAGTAAACATTCTCACCACCGGGGCCTTACGCTAAGCATGCACTCATAATTCACCTTGACCTAGGGCCATTCTTTCTCGCGCCTCTCACTTGTTCTAAAAATTCTGAGTCCCTCCCAGTTTCATATCCCTCCCGGTGTTTCCGAGATCTGACGGCTAGAGCCCCGTCGGCTAACGCGAGCGGTATGTAGAAGGTTACACTCCTCCTATCCGTGATCGTGGTAGGGTCTTATTTACTCGTGAAAGGGCGTGCATAGAGGATGGCCGACTTGCTTGCTTATGGCTTTTTATTAGGCGTTCTGTGCATAGCACCTTTGCCCGCCTCTAAAGGAGTGTGTGGGAGAATTTTAGAATTTTGTGTGAGGGCAAGCTACGTTAGTCTGTTAAAGCAATGGGAGTTATTTCAAGTAATGGGTTGCAAGATGTTTTAGCTTGCAAATGGACGGTCGTGGCAATGGCATAGCCATGCCAAGGGAGGTCTTTTAATAAGTTTAGACCCACAGAGTGCGAAGGTTATCTCTATGGTTGAAGACCTTAAATTTAGAATTTGAAATTTAGAATTCGAAATTTAGAATTTGGAATTTAGAATTTGGAATTTAGAATTTTGTGTGTCAGCTATTGATGTCCGCTTGTATACGTTACTCGAAAACCTCCGTTAACTCAATAATTTCGTATTTTAGAAAGTGCGCTAAACACCTGGCCAGGGTGCCGCGAATTTACCCTGCAACCCGGAGGTGAAGTTGCAGCTCCCCTCTCCGGCTGGGCAGCCGCCGCGCAGAGAAAGAAGTGTGAGAGGATAGTTAGATTGTTAGTAAGAGTATAGGTGTGGTTAGTATAGACCCGCAGTGAAAGGTATCACTGCGGTGAAGAAATCTAACCTATCTAACCTAACCTGATTTCAAAGTTAGCCTACCATAACCTATCCTTAGCCTACAATGAACCATTTAAAGGTTACAAAACTATTGCTTAAATTTCGCAGTGGATCAGCTATGATTAGAAAATAGGCAAGTCCTACTTTGGGGGTGCACCATGCACCCTCATCATATATACTGGGAGGAGTGATTTATAGAAACTTCTCTAGCCCAGAGTCCTTTAGAAATGTAAAGACTTTTTCGAGAAGTTCAGGATGGTCGTTACCGAGCAGAGTTTTTAGGTCTACAGGGATGTTTTGGATTCGGCAGTAATCTAGCATGGGTTGCCGATGGGTATTGTGCTGGGGACAATCGATGAGAATGTGATGGGGATTCTCCATTGCGTCGCAGGTACCACAGGTACCCGCGTTCCAATAGGAGGATGGCCGATTCGGCCCCACCTAAGCCCAATCAGCCAATTAGGCCGGGCTGCACATCCCCCCGGCAGAAAGAAGTGGGCGAATTCACCTGGGGCTATGCTTACGCTTTGCTACCGTTTGCAGGCGCAACCGATGGAGGGGCGCGAGTGGTGGGATCCCCGGTCGGTCAGACCGGTACGACCCGCTACCTGCAGGCCGCTCTAAGGCACCAAACGTTCCTCGTTCTATGGCCTGTCACTCACCCACCGCCAGTTACTCACGCGCACCCACACCGGCGGCCGCAGCTCCCAGGGCTTGGCTAGAGCCCAACAGGAAGTAACTCGGCTCCGCCCTTCCCCGATGATCCAGTGCTCCTCCTTCCCGCCTCATTTTCTCCCCTAAACAGAAACTTACTAAACGCTGGCTGCGTCAAATCCCGCCTGCACGGACCATGCTAGTGGATGCGTCGCTGAGCCGTTGCCGCTAGGGCTTGGAGGTCACGGACATGGGACCACCGGAATGACCGAGTTACGGCTTTTAATTTTACTAGCCTCCGGGCGTTCACGCCATATTCTACTCGCAAACAACTTCCTTCGGACCCTACCCGCCCACGAGTCCCATACTGACCGCCCGTTCCTCACGTCGGCTCCTCCATGGCCCAGCCAGAGCCATGAGTCAACGCCTGCCACGCCCTTTCCGGCTAGGCTATCCCACAAATCGACAGCGTACCCCCGTCACAAAAAAAACTTCCTCCGTTACGGCGGAGCCGCCTGATCCTCTCATCTTCATCGTTTCGGCCTGGGAAGTATGCAACAAAACGACTGCCAGCAATCTCCGACGTCCCACGTTCCCTTTTTTGTGCGATCAGTGCTCCGTGGTTCAGACCAGAAGGTTCCGACAGCGGACAGCGTAGCCAGAGGGAGCCCGTAGGCTCGAGGTCTAGAAGGATAGTACCGGATTAGTAAGACGGGCGGGTGAAGTGATGTAGAGTGAAGGTCGGTTCAAGGGCAATCACAGTGCACGTTTCGGCGCCTCCGTGACCCCCAGGAAGAGGAGAGCCGCCATGACCCTCTTTCGGGAGCCAATGGGCCCGAAGGCTAGGAGGACGGTACCGGGTTACTAACACGGGCGGGAGGAGTGATGTAAAGTGACAGTCGGTTCAAGGGCAATCACAGTGCACGTTTCGGCGCCTCCGTGACCCCCAGGAAGAGGAGAGCCGCCATGACTCTCTTTCGGGAGCCAATGGGCCCGAAGGCTAGAATGATAGTGCCGGATTACTGAGGCAGGCGGTTAAAGTGATGTAGAGTGAAGGTCGGTTCAAGGGCAATCACAGTGCACGTTTCGGCACCTCCGTGACCCCTAGGAAGAGGAGAGCCGCCATGACTCCCTTCCGGGAGCCAATGGGCCCGAAGGCTAGAAGGATAGTACCGGGTTACTAAGACGGGCGGGAGGAGTGATGTAAAGTGGCGGTCGGTTGAAGGGAAATCACAGTGCACGTTTCGGCGCCTCTGTGACACCCAGGAAGAGGAGAGCCGCCATGACTCTCTTTCAGGAGCCAATGGGCCCGAAGGCTAGAAGGATAGAAAAGGCACGGCCATGGCACATAGGATAGCGTTTGAATAATTCTTACGTCTTTATTGTACTATGCCATGTGCGATTGAGAGGACGAAATGGTGTTGAAGGGAGCTTGGTCCGAACCACGTTGCACGACTGCGCTGCTTTGACAGCCCCTCTTCCCTTGCTTGGAACCTTTGAAGGCATATGGGCGTCTCCAAATGCTATTCGCGGTTTTGAGTGTGCTTCAGCCTTTTTGAGCGGCATGTTTGCGTAAGGTTGTAGGCTCATCCGCACCTACCCCAAAACTTCTTAAAACTGCACCGATGGGTACTCTAATAATTATGGGCGCGCGCCCTGGCCCGCCAGTCACCCCTCTTCGTGCCCCCGAGAGAAATCCTAAATCCGTCGCTGCCACCTACCGAATCCCGTCGTAAGGATTTACTGCTGTCCTGGTTTCCCGACAGGCGCGCAAGCCCCTCCCTTCATGCCTGTATGCGCCAATTTTGGGGGCGCCCGGCCCCCGGAGAGGCGGGACTTATCCCCTGACATGGCGGCGCACGCGCCCACTCAATTATATCTTAACCACGGCACCTTGCACTTCGCAGACAAGGACCTCCTATATTTAGTTTACGGCTTGGATTGCCCGACCTAACTTATTTTGCCCTGCACATCCCACTTGCGATTGGGTTGAGGCAAATGGATAATTCTAAAACGCTCGGTCCCAACAGCCAGCATACAACAAAAAATCAGACAACCCAATGTTGCGTCTTTATTTTGCATAAAAGGGAAAACGCTCCAGAGCTCTTGAACTTAGCACCAGCGCCGAAGATAGGTTTGTAAGCTTAAGCCTTGGCTTCTACTATTTAAGATCATATTTACTTTGCTTTGCATCTATTTAGGAAGCTGCGAGCCTTCGGCCCGGACAAAAAAATAGTTGCGATGAAAAAACGAACCAAACAAAGAGGCAAGCCTGCTTGCTTACGACTGGGTCGGGACAAAATCGGAACTTATAAAACACTTGATCCAAACAGCAGCATTCTGTAACCGGCTTTTGAAAGCTTAAGCCCGCGCTCCGTCTATTAAGATAAGAATTACATTGCGTAGCTTTCTTGCCTTCGACCGGGTCGGGACAAAATCAAAACTTTTAGCACACCCGATCCAAACGGCAAGTATTCTAGAAAGGCATGCTAAAAATGTTCCATATTCGAGGAGGCCAATAGAAAAAAGCGATGTCCGTGGAAAGACTATTTTAGTCGGCGGAAAGGTGTAAGTTGGAGGAAGGGGCTTCTGCGTTGGTATGGCCGGGGGTGATTAGGCATATCACTTAAATGTTAATAGAGAAGTTCCAGAATCGGCTCAAACTGGGGGGCGGGGTTAGAGCTGCTGCCACACTCCGAAAGTTAGGTGCAACAGCCACCACCACAGCCCCCACGGTTCCTGCGTCTGTTGGTAAAGGGTTATGGTCGGGACTTCAGCAGCAGCAGCATATTTGGACATGGCGTGCTTAAAATACCTGAGAGACAGTGTTAACAACACAGCTCTTTAAGTGCGTTTATACAATCCAATTCGCAATTTTTTCTCACCTTTCACGTTGCTGTTCACATTCCCGGTCCCCGAGGAGATCAGTATTCACTTACCATGTCACGCCGCTAACGCCATCTATGGAGAGCCAGTGGAAACTCAACTAAAGGCGGAGATAATAAGCAAAAAAATAACCGTTATATGTGCAAGCTATAACAACAAAAACAAAGTGAATGGAACACCAACAAACCAAACTACCAACCCAGTGCAATTTTTTGCACCTCGTTGGTAATATGGGTTGATGGTGAGCCAAAAAGGACAATTGGGCACAATGAAAAACCTTCAACTCGAGTGGGCCACCAAAAGTTTTTCGAAAATTGCATTTCTGATGAGCGCATCGTAATCAGCACAAAAAATGCATGTAATGAACAACGATCCGTTACTTTCTGAAGAAAAAAACCTAAATCCGGACCAGGCTAATGTACAGTCCCCCGCAATTGAAATTGCCGTGACTAGGCTCGACCGGATTTGAACGGATATCTCACAACCTATGGTGCATACAGCTTTACAAACGGGTTCATCTTGTGTATTTTTTCAAGAGCTTTCCAGTGGTCTCCATAATGTCTTGATCTGACATCTGGGTGAGAAAATATTACACAATCACTGATTTTGCTGCATTCTGACGGGTTAGTCTTCGGCTGACTTGACACCGCCTCTGATAATCCCCGCCCCTTCGCTCGACTGGCACGCATACACTGGGTCACGTAATTACTTCGTGTTTACAACGACAGGTGCAAGGTCACACGTAGTAAGTAGTTTATGGTGCGCAGGGGGCACAGTGTTTTGAACCGAGGGGATAAGTGCTGTCTCACAGGTGCCTAGCCCCAGGCGGTCCGTCCAGTAACCGAGGCGCCTGGGCTCGGGAGTTCCGAGACTGGGTACGTCTGAGTTATGGCTTCAAACATTGTTTCAGCCTCATAAGGCTCACAGGCTCATTCCTGAAATATTTATTCTGGTGCATTAGAGTTCATAGTGTTTCGAAAGGCACCCTGTGCCGGAATTTTGCTTTTTAACACCCGCCCCGGCGGGTCTCCTTCTCCATGGTGGGGAAGGGCTTTAAACACCTCCCCTAGAACTTGGCTCCTTTTCAGGATCGAGAAATAACGCGAACACTGGTGAATAGTTCATAAGAATTTATACAGAATCTGCATTTGTTTTTTTTTGTCTCAGGTCAATATTGAGGTCATGACGAGTCAAAGAAGTTGGCAGGGTAGAGAGCAGTTTCTGGGCCCTATCGTCTGACCTGGATACTGCAATTTGGGGAATGCGAAGGTATTTTGTGCAGTATCAACAGAAATGAAGTCATTTTCCCTCAATTTCCATTTTCCCATGCATTTCCAATGGAAAGATCATGTTCTCTACCTGACCCTAGGTCATCGATATGTAAAATCCCGGAATAAATTTTGCACTATTTGGTGGGGCCATCAAATGATATGAATTCTAATTTGACAGATTCACCCCGTTCTTACTTATGCTATCTTAAACTTTTTGGAGGTGAGGTAACTTGACCTGCACTGTTGACCTCACATGAGGTGACGCAATTTTGAAATTCTAGAAAAGGTTGATGAATTAATTACGGATAGGGTGCGCCAAATACGGCGGCGCTTCGCGCTGGCATTTTTGTTTACAGCCGGAAAAACCTGAGGGAGGGTGTTGAGACACCCCTACCGGGGCGGGAGGGAAGACGTTTCCTATTAAATTTGATCAGGCTGAATCCAGTCAGGTGCAAGGGATAGTAATGGGAAAAAGCCAAGTATTTCAACCAGACACAACCCTGGCCTCCTTTCGCATCCACTGCGACGTGGGGGGGGGCAGTCCAACTCCCTTCCACTATTAACTCAGGAGTCAAAGGTGATAGGAAAAATAGGAATGGCACTGAAAACTCCTTGCCGTCTTGTTCTAAAGATATAGACACAAACAAGCTCGAAAATATTACCTTTTGTGATCCCTAGTAGCGTCTTTATTGAATTGATCTCAAAATAATAACTAGACGATATCTGGGCAATTTTTATTCCGAAAAGTTTTTGAGCAAAGAGGAAACTCGACCTGAGCCTGCTATATGAGCTGCGTTTTTTCTGACTTTGTCGCCCTAATTTAAGAATAACAAAATTGCCTCACATAGGGTTGGAAATCACGTTAAAACTGTTCACCTGACCCGAACTGTAATTAATTCACAGCATTAAGTTGCCAGGTTGATAACCATAAAGTGGTGTAAGGCGACGAGTCTTTCATTCAAATCGGCTCCGAATCATTTGCCAAAAAAACGAGGATGGGACCCTAGAAGAGCACCAAGGCGATTGAATTTATGTATATGGGCATATATTTCGTTTACATTTCCTGCTTAGCTTATCAATGGTATGACCTGAGGTTGTTGGGTCAGTTTGAATTCAAATTGTTTATGAGGTTGAGCATATATGTCTGTTCCATGGGTGTCTGTTCCTGTTGTGACTTCTGCTGATATTATTGTCACCATTGTGATACAAAATAAATAAATAAATAAATATTTATATATTACATGTTAATCAGGACTTATGGACCAGAAATGATTAAAATAAAAATGATAAACATATTCTGCTACAATTCATGCATGCCACGTCGCTAAAAACTCCTTATAAATAACAAGAAGTGAGCATGCAAAAGTGCCGTTTGGCTAATGGGGTCTCAATCACAAGAAAATGTTGTAGATAAATGCATTAGGGAAGGAGTTCAATCTTGCCACTAAAACGATCGATTTCCATAAGTACTGAATCCTCATATTCATTTAGAGATTGTTTCGAGATTAGGATCAGATATGCTGTCTGCATTTTATCTCAATGTTTTCTCGTTGCTCATGTGTCCAGGGGATGAGGTGGCTTAGTCGACAGCACCCTTGTCTTCTAAGCTACTGGTCCCGGGTTCAAGTCCCGGCGAAGTCTCTGGATAAGTCAATCTGATCCCCGAACTCCCTTCCATCAGGGTGGGATTTGGCGATGCCGTATGATCCTGGCAGTTGGTGCGTCGTTCAGCCCCAAGAACATTATTCTCATGTGTCCAGGGTGATATACACACATTCAGGTCTTGCCTGTTTTCACATTTGTCTATGGAAAGTTAAGAAATAGGTTCAAAGCAGCTCTGGGGTTTTACGACACACCAACTGTTGAGGCTATATGGTGTCGCCAACTCGCATCTTGTTGGGAGATGGGCACAAGGGGAACAAGACATTAATCGAAAAAGAACTATTGTTTTCTTTATTGGGCTCTTCGGTTTCCTACCTTGCCCTTGCTTGCCTCGTTATGTGCTCATAACAACATTCATCAAAGGTGGCATTAGCCCTTGCCAAACGGGAAAAGGCCTTCAGATATTTCGAACTAGAAGGGTACTGTTTGCCAGTGAGGGGAAAATTCCAAGGGCTGGGCACCATTTGTAGGGGCTGCCAACCGACAATGGTCATCGCCTTACATTAAAAAATACTCTGATTTTCATAAATCAGCATTCAGATGGAGGAGGTCTTTAACTTCGACGGAATGGTAGCGGCGTGGCGGTGGAGTGGTCAGCGTAGCTGACTTTCACGCAACTGACCCGGGTTCAAGGCCGGGCAGTTTCCCTGAACAAGAAGCAAGCTGGCTCCCAGGATATATTTTCAACAGTAAAAGAGTTGCCGACGCAATATGACACTGGCAGTTGGTGCGTCGATAAGCCCCCAAATATATATATATATATATATATATATATATATATATATATATATATATATATATATATTAGCATATTTTGGCACTATATTTTCTTCAATGCAATGCCTATTGAAACGAACTGCTGAAACTGTTTTTGATAACTTTTTGCTAGTTTTTACGATAGAATTAATTAGGTTCTTGTTTTCATGGTTTAAATTATGTATAAGTTGTCCAAAACTCATAAATAAGGCTCTTTTTCACCGACCAGTTTCAGTTTATTTAATTAAACTATTTTCAAGGAGTTCAAAATTCAAATGAGCTCGGGGGTAAAAATATTGCATTTGAAAAATCTAGTTTGGCATGAGCAATTTATGTAAAGAATCACTTCCGTTTAAGCTATTGTGATGGGCCCTTTCTTTTTCACAAGGAGCCCACACGACAAAAAAATATTTGTATTGAGAGCAGAGGCCGCCCGGCAATGTTAAAAAACAGCTTGCTCTCTATGAGGCGAGTCAGTTCGAGTCATCATATAGGCAAGTGGGTCTGGCCTCCGCGTGGGCGGCCGAATTTTGCTGCTCTCCTCCCCATCTGTTTTTTTATTTGGCATTCTCTCATCAAAATTTTCTCCCGGCGAGGAAGTTTTATAAGCGTTTGAGCGGTCCCCCTTTATGGAAACACATTGGTCCTTATTAATACCCGCGTCCCTTTGTCTAGACTTAAGTACGTTAAATAACCGTATATGTCGTGTGTCGTCCCCTTGTGTCTAATTAAAATATAAGGCCCACTTTTCGACCCTCTACCCCACCATCCAATGTTGCCCAACTGATCAGAAAAATCCTCTGCCGGGTAAATCCAAAAGGGAAAAACATACCTGCACAGGTAATGCAATCAACCCCCCCTTGTCCTGAGAATTTAAATGTACGAGGGATTTGAGCGCTCACCACTGGTCAGCCAATTTTTCCCCCTCCCCTCCGATAAGCGCAACGTATCCCGCGCGATGAGATCGTTGGTTGGGTCCTAAGCCGTTGACACGCTCAGCAAAGGTGGTTATTGAGCTCGATGGATTCCTTCCGTCGAGTGCCCCGGCCCCTCCTGCGCCTCGCGCCTTACGGAGCGTGGGCAAACTATCCAATCGCCTCCTGGCGTACATCTCGCCCGACCTCGGGTTCTCGCTTGGGTGCCGCTCCCGGCCTTATCCCAATTCTTAACTACTCAGGGCACTCGCTTCCGGAATCAAATCAACTACCTTTGCTGGGCGGGGCGTCCCGGAGCCCAACCTACGCCTCGGCTGATCGGGAAGCGAGCATACAATGCTGGAAAGGCACCATTCGGCGTCTTCCCAAAACGACCCCCGTGCCGTTGCCCACAGACATGCTGTACACAAGGGTACGGCTCACAGAACGTCTTCCTCATCAACTTCTTAGATACTCTATTTTCGTGTTTAGTCACATTCAAGATCAGATTTTCGCATCATTTTGGTCTAATTTATCCTGCCGCAGACTCGGTCAGGGTTTTTCGCCAAAGGGGCTCAAACTGTGACAGCTGCCATCCCGCCACGAGACGTCGAACAAACTCACATTTCTAAGATCACCCGGCCACCGGGTTCATGTCCACACGCTCGTATCACCTTCATGCATCAGCACCTCCACACACATTGCAAGGTAGGGGATTATATCTTACGTTTTAAAAATGATTTGAAAAAATATTCAATCACATTTCTGCACCAATTAACAAATCCTTACTTTGGTTTGCATAGTGGGAGATGTCTCCCTGATCCCCAGCAAGACATACAACCAAAATCAAATATTTTGTCAATTTTAGTACGTTAGCTTGCCCCGGGGCGCAGGACATTAACAAAAAAGGGCACATGGAACTCCGTTTCTAACGGTCACCTGGGGAGGGAAACAGACGTCAGGTACAGTTTCATGCACATCGCACAGTGTACCTTACCGTCTCCGCGCAGGTCTGCCCCTGCAAATTAGCGCCGGCGCGGCGGCGCCCACGGACAGAGGGCGTCAGAAGCGCCCACTGCATCAGGGCCGCGGCAGACGAGGCAGCAGCGCGCACCCATAGCTGCTCGTGTCTTATTCTTCCATTGCATGTACCCTTGTACCCTGGGCGCGATGTAACCCCTCCCCTTTCTTATGCTGAGCCTGTTTCGTAAGTGTATCGTGTCGGCCTCGTCCGGCCAGTCAGTGGAATTTGTAACGGACCTGGGTGACACGCGACCTCAAGCCGTGCTCCAAGCTGGTAGACGTGTCGAGGGTGAAACAAATACTTCCATGACCTTTTCAGGTGATTATTCTGCTGTTAATGCCTTATAGCCAGTTAGAGATAATATGGTCTGCCAAAAAAGGAAAACAAACGGAACATGTTGCGTGTTAAGTTAACTAAAGATTCTAAGTGGCCCGCGAGTGGATTTTTGTGATCTTCGATCGCTTCCCTCTCTGCCGTACGACTTTTCTTTACCCGTCAACAAATCCCCGGATCGCGAAGCTGGCCTCGCTCCCACTTTGTCACTGAACTTTTCTTTTACTTTACTCAAACCGAGAGGTAGCGCCCGCTAATCCCGGGCCCTCTCACTGAAGGAACTAAATTATACTGTCAAGCGATTGACCAGCTCGGATACGGGACTTCGTCTCTAGGTGAAGAATCGGTCCCCCTGGGGAGTGAAAGCTTGAAACGCATTTTTTCATTTATTTGTTGCCGGCGAAACAATCCGTGAAATTGAACATTTCTGCACCTCCTGAATTATGCCGAAAAGCCGTGGGCGGACCGCGAATCGCCCCCCTTCAATGGAAAAATAATATACAACTACCGCCCCTCCCCGCCTTCAAAATTGGAACCGTCATCACACAAACACAACGTTCACACAGAAACCACCGAACAGTTAATCGGGCTGCATTTTTAGAGTAGGCGCCTGTCAGCCGAGGGGGAACAGGGGGTTTGGTGTTTGGGACATTTTCGAGGTAGGGGAGGAGGGAGGATGTCGTCAATGAAGGGTGGCCGGTACTCACATTGCTGAGTCTCGTCGGTCGGCTCCTTTCTTTTTCTTCCCGCCCTCAGCCTCCATCTTTTTATGTGAGCCTCTTTTTTCAGGTATATTTTCCATACAAAGTTTCATCTCAAAAACACTCTTCCAGCGCTACGTCAGCATCTCTCGCTTTACTTCACCTGAGTGAATCGCTACACGCGTCTTACGTAGGAGCGAGAGAGCCTGTGATTTGGAGAGTGACATTTTGTGTGTTTGGTTGTTGGTATGGGTAAGAACGAGTGACTATGGGTATGGACTGTGTGCAGGACTGGGAGTGTGACGTGTGTGTGGGTGAGTATGGTGAGTGTGTGCGTGCATGCGCGTATTGCTTCAGCTTGTGTGCAATTGTGTACTTGTGTAATGAGTATATGTATGTGACAGCATGCACTTTGTGAGTTACATTCCAACAATGCAAAGACAAAGTACACTCCGGACGCTATTTTCAATTTCAAGTGATATTTTGCGGCCATCAGAGAGCTATGACTGGTGGAGGGCCAATCTTCCCATCTCTCCCCATTTTTCGTAAAAATTCCCGATTCTATCCTTCTTCCTCGCAACTTTTACCTCTTTTTCGGCTTCTAACCGTAAATACTGCATAAAATGTGCTGCTGCTGGTTCTCGTTTAGTTAAACGGGCTTTGAATATGACCAACTTGGCTACCGTCACTATAAGAATATCAATTTGTTTACCGCTTTCAAGGGAGGGAAGAAACCAGTCTGGCTTCTGAAAAAGGTAGGTAACACTGTACTGCTCGCGTAGCTGATTTTGAATATTTCTAATATAGATTTGGGTCTTTGGGCATGACCAAAACAGGTGCTCTATAGTTTCAATGGATTCGCAACAGAAGGTTCATAACGCAGATTCAGCTCTGCCTATAGAGTGAAGGTATCTATTTGTAGCTGTTATCCGTGACATTACTTTGAAATGAAACGATTGCAAATACGTACTCTTCGTTGTTAAACATATGGCAAACATACTCCCAACATAGGGTGATTCTATGCCATCTTGTCTCCATCGATTTATCCATAGTTGTTGGGAATGCTCATATTTTTTTCTTAAATCGGTAATAAATTCTCGGTAGGCTATTTTTTCGTGTTTGTATTTTTGCTAATAAGCGCAATCTGATATGGCAACGTTGGCTGGGGGAATTTCAGACTATTCGCACAGTTTTGTACATTTCTAGGCAGTCCGCGAATCAATGACTGGTAACACAGAAAAGTCATTGGTATATTATAAATACGTTGCAGCTCGGCATGTGTGAAAGGCCATGCAGCATCAGTATTTACGAGATCGCCGATGAATCGAAGACCCTTAGCATCCCAATCCTTCACAATCGTGGTTTTAAACTTTGTAAAATTAGAAAACCATAGTTTACTGGTGAGAACATCCTCATCTGGAGGTTTGTAAAGTTGAATGAACTCTGCCCATGATTCTAAAACGTTCAACCAAAATGGATTTTGAATTGTCTTAACAACTTTTCTTAACTTTATGTCGCCGTAGGTAAGCAGTTGTTGCACTGGTGGCAAATTACGTCGAATGAGAAGCGTCCATGTCTGTTCCGAGGTATATAAGCGTTTTACCCACCCGACTTTTAAGCTTTTAATGAATGAGGGCAAGTCTGTGACGTGTAGGCCATCATGCATTGTTCTTTGTGATAATTTGGCACGTTTTACTGGATCGCTTCTATTGTTCCAAAGAAAATCATGAAAAATTTTGTTGAGCCGTTGAATCATGCTTGGGGAAGGAGTTGGTAATGATATAAAAATATGTACCAGTTTAGACATCAACAATGATTTAATTACAGTTACTTTACCCATCAATGTTAAATTTCGTCTCCTCCACTGTGTGATCTCGTGACGAATGGACTCAACTTTCTCTTTTAGGTTATGTTCAGTTATTGAATCATTTGTTTTATTGAACTTAATACCCAGAACCTTTAATTCGTCCACGAAGGTGATGCCTAATGTATTATTGCACAGTGTTGCATTTATTGGTCCGATTGGTTGGCACTTCATTTTGCTTACGTTTAGTCTGAGGTTCGAAAAGTGTGAGAACCTTGTCAGTTCCGTGATAACTGTTGTCAAAGAGTTCTCGTCGGCTTTGACAAACGTGATCAGATCATCACCGTATTGGGAGACGCGAATCTCGGTAACGTATTCGTTGCGGAATCCAATCTGGATTCCACTGAATTGCGTTGACATTTTCAGCTGAGAAGCAAGAGGTTCCACTACCAAGTTGAACAAATATCCGCTGGCTGGGTCGCCCTGCCTAATACCTTGACTTAAAAATATTTTATCCCCCAGAAATCCATTCAGCAATACTCTAGAAAAATTTCCTGAATTAAGGTACAATAAGTTAATAAGTGACCTAAATTGCGGTCCAAAGTTATAGGATACTAAAGCCTTTTTCAAGAAGCTCCAAGAAACGGACTCGAACGCCGCCTCAAAATCGGCTGCAAGAATGAGGCCAGATTGTTCCTCCTTGTTGAGGCAATCAATGACATCATAAACCAGCCGCGTATTTTCTCCTAGGTATCGGCCTTTAATGTATGCTGACTGACTCGGAGAGATAAGAGTGTCCATTACGCTTTTAAGCCTGCTAGCAATGACAGTAGAAATAATTTTGAAATCTGTGTTCAAAAGGGATATGCCTCTAAATGCCTTCAGGGAATGTTCTGCCTGACCCGATTTTGGAATGAGAGTAACAATTCCTTCCCGAAATGAATTACACATATTCCCTTGCATTATGTTGTTGTTGAGGACTCTTAACAGGAAAGGACCAAGGAAGGTCCAGAACTGTTTAAAGAATGGTGCTGTAAAGCCATTAGCACCTGGAGAACGCCCTTTTTCATGCTGTTCAACGCCTGCGTAAGCTCGATGAGAGTGACTGGCTTATCTAGTTCTATTTGCTGAGGGTGGCTTAATCTATTCTCAATTGTATTTTGTAGAAAACCCGAGGCCTCTAACAGATTATGGGTTTCTTTGTATTTTTTTGAAAAATGCTTAGTAAACTCCTCTAAAATTAGTCAATTTTTAGTGATAAGCTGGTCTCCTTTCTTTAAACAATTTATTGATTTTCGTATCGAGTTTCTTTTTTCAAGATTGAGAAAATACTTCGAGCACTTCTCCCCCTCTTCGTGCCATGCTACCCTGGATCGAGTAATAAAGCCTTGAATTCTCGGTGCTCGTATTTCCTCCAGCCTGTATTTTGCTCTTGCTAAATGGTTGTAAATTTCGGGAGATTCATTTGGAACTAACTTTTCTAACCGTTCAATTTCCTGCATAATATTCGTTTCTTCATTACGTTGTCTCCGCGCTTTGCGCTTCGAATATTGTACTGTTTGGCCCTTAATCATCATCAGTAGTTTCATAGAAAAGATTGATATCAATACTAAATTCTAGTTGAGAAAAATGTAATGGGTTCGATCGGAATTCGTTTGTATATATTGGAAGTGCGTACTGGCTAACTTGCTCATTTATGCAGTCTATACATGTTATGTATTGAGGGTCGTCAAGGAGGCTTTCATTAAACTTCCAAAGTCCTGGGCCCCTTTCGAGATTTGGCTCCTTGATAGACCACGTAACGCTACTGTGATCAGTTCTATATGCGGGAACAATTTCACAATGGTCAATGTGTCTAGCCAGTTCGTTGTTGGTAAATACCATGTCCAGTCGACCAAATTTTAAGGGATTGGGTTTACGCCAAGTGAACTGATATTCACACGGGTGTCTATTACGCCATAAATCAATCAGATTATATCTCTCGATGACTTGAAGGAAACGGCGTTTTGCATTTATGTTACCTTCTCGGAAATAATTCGAATCTCTCTGAAGGTCCATAACAAAATTCCAGTCTCCAGCAATCACTAGGTTTTCAGGTACCATTGATTCCATGCATCCTTCCAATTCGTCATAAAAATCCGGATTATCTTCATTTGGTCCATAAACACTAATGAAGGAGTACACGTTTCCACGTATTTGACAATTTATGGCCTTAAAGTTACCATTCGTACCTTCAGTCTCCGATAAAATGTCGTGAGGCAATGTATGTTTGATAAGGATTGAAGTACCTCGACTCAAGCTCGACTTGCATGCATGATAACATTTTCCTTTCCATAAAAGATCAAAGTACGGCACTGATCGTTTTGTGAGGTGGGTATCCTGTAAAAAGATTACGTCGTAAGAAGACTTTTTTAAAAAATCGACAACATCTCGTCTTTTTTGTTGTGAGGCAAGCCCTCTACAATTCATAGTCATGAATCGCAATTCAGACATTTTTTAACTCTGTAAAATCCAGTCCGGAATGTACTCGAAGGTTGAAGTAACAAGTTTTGTCTTTTTGTACTGCTGCTTGTAGTGCTGTCGAAATGTTTGCGCAAGCTGAATTATGATGTAATGTGTTTGATGTGTGATGCATGTTAGATGTGTTGGACACAGGGCTCCCTGCAGTCACTAGACGAGCGCCACCTATAACTAACCTGGCACACGGATGCTGCCCATCTGGCAGCACCAAGTATGCGTACCAGCCTACCGCCATCTATCTCCACAGGCGCTAGAGACCGGGCCCGGACGCACTAAACAAAGCATGACGCGAAAAAGAAACAAAATGAGGTAACTAAATAGCTTGAGGGCTCACGACAAAACGAATATTTGAGCATTATCACAACTCATAAAGTCAAAAGCCACAATAACGTGATCCGTTCTAGCAGTAGAGAAGTCGGTGCTTCCAAAACCAGAGAGCATTGGGGAAAAACAAAACAAAGACAAGCTGCCGCTGTCGCCGCCACTGCGCTCCACAGGAGGGCTGTGTCGTTCATACCAATACATGTATAGATCATAGTGTACCCTCAACGAATTTTTTGGAATGCATATCCTAAGGTTTCAGTTACTAAAAAAGGTTCGCACTACCAAAGGATCAAAGTAAATACCTGCTACCACCAGCGACCCGCAGCGCGGCCCCGCTCCACCAGGCCGCGCGGCCCCGAGAGACGCTGCTGTGCTGGAGTCGGCGAGGCCACGCGGCCGGCAGGCCCAGCCACGACGCGGATCACCAGCAGACAGCGGCAGCACATCAGTCAGCAGTCCACGAATGCACCTGCCATGATCGTCGGGCGTTAGTACGGATTCAAACACAACGCAACAAGAGCACCGCATTACATGAATATAGACACTGACCCCTTGAGAGATGTACGGCCTGGTTGTTTGGCAAAAGCATGCGCAGGGACGTGTGAGACAACAGTATTTCCGCTATTTAAACAAAGAACACCTTAGCTATCAATTATATCATACACTCAACAGTGTTATACTCCACACAATATCCACCAATATCCAGCGCCTTACTGAACTTTACCAGAGTCTCAACATAAAGGCAGCTGAAGGCCATCAGTTCTCTCAACTGGAGAATGTCCTACATTTTTATTGTGACCGAGTGTCAACAATGAAGCACCTCTCACCACATAGTTACAACAAACCGACGGCAGTCGCGCAGCCGGCACCGCGCCCCGGCAGCGGCGCATCGCAGAGCCGCGCGCTGCTGCGGTGGGGGTGGCCGCTGGTCTGCGTGCGTTGCGCCGCCCCCCGTGAGGTGCTGTGTAGCGGCCCCTGCTGACCGTGGGCGGAGCCCTCGGGCGGCTGGGTGGCGGCGCTGGCCCGCGGTATGTCGGGCCCCTGACGGTGTGGGGTCGCGGGGCGCCGGCCCTGTTGCGGATGAGTGGTGGCGATGCAGCGGCCCTCTATTGGTGGCGTGGTGCGGCGGCGAGGCGATGTTGGGCCTTGGTGCGTCGTCGGCTGGGCTGGTCGAGCCTGTGGGCGTTTGCTCGAGTGTTTTTAATACGTTTTTGGTTTTTAAACTTGGAGCGCCGTTTGCGCACGTATTGTGGTACCTCCCCGGCGTAATTTAGGGGCCCCGCGTCGGGGAGGCTTTTTTGCAGCCTTATGGTGCAATCGTGTTTTGCGTGAGCTCATGTCTCTTTAGTACAGGAGTGTATGCTTTATGGATGTGTATTAACAACATATATGTATGGATGGAATCCTCGCAGCAAGCCCAATCGAATGATATATATGACCCTGCTAGGTCAAATCAAGGTTTTGACCTGACCTGAGGTCATGTCAAGATCAAATTGGGTAAAATACTGAGCTTACTGAGCATACTGAGCTTGCCATGCTCCCTGTCTTTCACGCTTGTGTCGTGGAATCAGTGCACATATCAGTGACTGGAGATGTCACAAGCGTGGAAGACAGGGAGCATGGCAAGCTCAGTATGGCGCGCTGGTACACGGCTCAAAGCTGTCTATTCCGTGTGTACAATCAATCAATCAATCAATGGCTTTTTATTAGGCGTTCTGTGCATAGCACCTTTGCCCGCCTCTAAAGGAGTGTGTGGGAGAATTTTAGAATTTTGTGTGAGGGCAAGCTACGTTAGTCTGTTAAAGCAATGGGAGTTATTTCAAGTAATGGGTTGCAAGATGTTTTAGCTTGCAAATGGACGGCCGTGGCAATGGCATAGCCATGCCAAGGGAGGTCTTTGAATAAGTTTAGACCCGCAGAGTGCGAAGGTTATTTCTGTGGTTGAAGACCTTAAATTTAGAATTTGAAATTTAGAATTTGGAATTTAGAATTTAGAATTTTGTGTGTCAGCTACTGATGTCCGCTTGTATACGTTACTCGAAAACCTCCGTTAACTCAATAATTTCGTATTTTAGAAAGTGCGCTAAACACCTGGCCAGGGTGCCGCGAATTTACCCTGCAACCCGGAGGTGAAGTTGCAGCTCCCCTCTCCGGCTGGGCAGCCGCCGCGCAGAGAAAGAAGTGTGAGAGGATAGTTAGATTGTTAGTAAGAGTATAGGTGTGGTTAGTATAGACCCGCAGTGAAAGGTATCACGGCGGTGAAGAAATCTAACCTATCTAACCTAACCTGATTTCAAAGTTAGCCTAACATAACCTATCCTTAGCCTACAATGAACCATTTAAAGGTTACAAAACTATTGCTTAAATTTCGCAGTGGATCATCTATGATTGGGAAATAGGCAAGTCCTACTTTGGGGGTGCACCATGCACCCTCCATCATATATACTGGGAGGGGTGATTTATAGAAACTTCTCTAGCCCAGAGTCCTTTAGGAATGTAAAGACTTTTTCGAGTAGCTCAGGATGGTCGTTCCCGAGCAGAGTTTTTAGGTCTACAGGGATGTTTTGGATTCGGCAGTAATCTAGCATGGGTTGCCGATGGGTATTGTGCTGGGGACAATCGATGAGAATGTGATAGGGATTCTCAATTGCGTCGCAGGTACCACAGGTACCCGCGTTCCAATAGGCATTTAATTTTGTGTGTCCATTTCTGAGTCTGGTTAGAATAACCTCGCGCCGGCGACTCTTTTGGTTAGAACTGGGCCAGTAGCCGATGTTAGGCTTGATATAGAATAGGTGGGCGCTGTGGTTTGTAGTCCAGTTATTTTGAATTTGCTTCCGGATGGTGTCCTGAAGGAGAGCTTTGCTATCGTCTCCAGACCACGTTAAGGGTGCGATCTCTCTAAGTTCTAGGGACTTTTTTGCCTGCTCATCGGCCTTTTCATTTCCTTGAATTTTGCAGTGGCCCGGGATCCAAAGAAAAGAGACATCAGGGGTATCATCGATACCTTTCTGAATATCTGCTATAACGTGGTGGCTGGGGTTGACTACGTTACTGACGGCCTGCAGGACAGATTTAGAGTCTGAATAGATGACGGCTGAGTTGATATTTTGGGTTCTGATTATGGCTAATGCATTTAAGATGGCAACAGCCTCGGCTGTGAAGATAGAGCAGTTGTCCGGAAGTCTTTTCTGAAGGCAAATATTTTGCCCCCAGATGCCGAGGCCTACTTTTTCGCCTATTTTGGAGCCGTCTGTAAATATAAAGGTCTTGTCCGCGTTACAAGATCGGAACTCTAGGAATTTTTGGGAGACTTCTTCCTCTGAGAAGTCCGTTTTACGGGAAGTGAAAAGAAATTCCACTTTGGGCTCTTTTCGAGTCCAGAAGCGGGAGAGTGGGGGTTTGCCTATTGTCGCTGGCAGTGCAAGATTTAGGCTTTCCAGGGTTTTCGCTACTCTGTGCTGAAATGGGGGCCACTTCTGTAGAGTGGCTTTATTTGCTCGTCTGGGGTGGGCAAAACATTGTTTTGCCGGGTGATTTTCGGTGGATTGAACCTTGATGTAGTAAGAAATAAGCTGGGCGTCGCGTCTTGTCTGTAGTGGGCACAGCCCGCTATCAGTTAGCAGGCTGGTGATGGGGGATTCTCTGAGCGCGCCTGTGGCTGCCCGGATACTGGCGTTTTGGACTCGCTCTAGCTTTAATTTATTGGTCTTGTTCGTCGAGTCAAAAACGAACGAATTATATTCGAGAATGGACCGAATCAGGGACTTGTAGAGCATAAGCAGGGTCTTTCGATCCCCGCCATACTCTGTGCCGCCGAGCATGCGGAGAATGTTGACTCGCTTTTGACAGCTAGAGACGACTTTGGTGATGTGCTCATTGAAACTCAGTCGGGAATCTAGGGTGACGCCCAAGAATTTGAAGCTATTGGTGCATTCAATAGGTTTACCCGAGATTTGGAGCCGTGGAGGGTCGTGTCTGGAATGCGCTCTGGCAAAGACAACGACTGATGATTTTTTCGCCGAGAGTGATAGACCCATTAAACTACACCAATTATTGATGTCGTTTAGGCTATCCCGCAACTGCGTAGTTGCGTGTTGAAATTCTGGTTCATTATACCGCCTGGTATCGATTGCAGTGGCTTTCCAAATGGCGACATCGTCCGCAAAGAGGGAGTAATTTATTCCAGGCGGTAGCTTTTTGGCGAAGAGATCATTGATCATTACTAAAAAGAGGTTGGGGAACAGAACGCTACCCTGGGGTGTGCCTTGGTCTTGGGTTGCCAGGTAGGAGAGTGTGGTGCCACAACGGACTTTAAATTTTCGGTCCTTGAGCAAGTTTTCAATGAATTTTGCAAGGTGGCCACGAATTCCTAGCTTGCTTAATTTAAACAAAAGGGCGTCTTTTTGTACGCGATCGAACGCCGATTTAATGTCTAAGAATGCAGCTATTGTTACTTGCTTTTTTGTAAAAGCCATTCTGGATGTCACTGACTAGTTTCACCAAATTGTCAGTGGTGGCTCGCCCGCGCCGGAAGCCTGATTGCATAGCATCAAGCTTCTTTTCGAGGATCTCGTGAAGTCTAACGTTTACCATGCGCTCGACAAGCTTGCTAGCACAGCTAGTAAGCGAAATTGGGCGATAACCTTTTGGGTCTGTTTTTTCTTTGCCAGGTTTTGGAAGGGGAATTATAATACTCTCTCGCCACGATGTGGGGAAAGAGTCGCTAAGAAACATGTTGTTAATGGCCGAAAGCAGGTACTTTAGTGCTGTTTGGCTGAGGTGCCTGAAGAAAGAGTAGTGAATTTCGTCAGGGCCCACTGCAGTGTTTCCACACTTGCTAATGGCGTAATTTAGCTCCGTCATTGTAAATGGTACGTTATAATACTCTTAATTACCATAATTGATGAATGTGTGCTTTTGCACCATTCTGCCTGGTCTTTGGAGCGCTGGCTGTATGAGGTATTAGCTGCGACACTGGCGTAATGATCAGCAAATTTATCCATGACTTCCTTAGGTTCGGTGATGGGTTGGCCAGCTATTTTTAGTTGAGGGAAAGGTCCGCGGGGTGGTCGCTTCGCAGAGAAAGCTCTAATGGTTTTCCAAACGTGGGTGGTGGGAGTGAAACGGTTGAATTTGGAGGCAAAAGAGTTGTAACTGTCCTTTTGAACCCGCTTGCACGTGTTTCGAAAGTGTTCTTTTGCTGCCCGAAGTGCGGATCGAGTAGGGCTGTGTGCCCTCCTCTCATATGCCTTGCGGGCTCTAATTATTTGAGCTTTGGCGTGTGCCGTCTCTGCGTTCCACCATGGGGCTCCGTTTTTCTTTCGGGTTCCTCTGGTTTTTGGTATTGCTACTTGTGCTGCTGAGCTTATGGCTCTTAGTATTAATTCAATGTCTGCCGAGTGTGGGTCACCTTCGGTGACCAGTGTAAGCTCGACCTCTGCCTCAAATTTTGTCCAGTCCGCTCGTTTTAGACTCCAGGAAAGGGTAAACAGATCAACGCGGTCGAGTGCTCCTTGGGGGACATTGATTTTGATTGGGAGGTGATCGCTCATGCCTGGGTTGTCTTCGACATCCCAGGTAAACAGTGACGCAATTCTAGGCGTGCAGCACGAAATATCAATGGCTGAGTCTAAATGTCCGCTTATATAACTATATTTAGTCCGCTTATAACTTGGATAACTAAATTTTGAGAACCTATTGCGTCATATATAATTTCACCTCTACGGTTTGGCGTGGCGCTGCCCCAGGATGGGTGGTGACCATTCAAGTCTCCAAGTAATAACAAAGGCCCGTTTATTTGATTAAATAGTTGTGCGAGTTCCCGATCCGTTGGATCAGGGTCGCAAGGGGATATGTATATTGAAACAACCGTCAATTGGACGTGTTGTATTTTCAAACTAATAGCTACACAGTCCAGTGATGTTACCAAAGGCACGTGACTGTGTGGGATGCTATTTTCTATTAGGATGGCTGTGCCTCCCTTACGGACAGCAGCGTTTACGTTATAGCGATACCAAGAGTAACCCGAGATTTTGTATTTATCGTTATCTTTATCAGTAAAGTGGGTCTCTTGTAATGCTGCTAGTGCCGGTTTTTTCTCAGCAAATATTGATGAAAAAAGCGGGAATTTCCCGATAAGGCCATTTGTATTCCATTGCAGAATTGAACCCATGGTGGTTTTTAACGTTTGTGCTTAGGGGATCTACGCTTGCGAAGGTTATAGGAGCACCTGCTGCTGCTGCTATCGCTAGCAGGAGAAACTGGGGTGGAGTGCCTAGAAAAGCTAATTTTCCTTGCTACGGGTGAGCTGCCGGGGCTGGAGGAGCCGGGGCTGGGGGTTTCCAGGAGGGGAGCTCTGGAAGTATTTACAACAGTTTTTGCAGAGCTCGTCTCTGATGCACTGCTGGTGTCAGAGACGGTCTCTGTCCCGGACAGCTCGTGGTCAGACTGACTTTTGTCGTCTGACGTTTCAAGATCACTTGAAAACTGAAACTGCATAAAATGACCTATGAGGTCGGTTTGGGATCCGCAAGTGCAGGTGGTCGGTGCTATTTGGAAAGAAGCGTCGCTTCTTTCCAAGGAGAGAGGAGCAGTTTCAGTTTGGGTTGAAATATTTACTTTTTGGACTTTGGTTTGAGTGGCAGCCGTTTTGCCCTGAGGGGGTGGGCTGCCACTCGTTAGAGGCCTTCTCGGTGCCTACCTTTGGCAGCGCCTGGGAAGGGGAGCACCGGTGAATTTAGAGTGCTTGGGGGCAGGTAGCAAAGAGAAATCAGACTTGTCAGGCACTCGTGCAGGGTGGCTTTGCCACCCTGCTGCGGGTGTCCAGGTCTTCCTGGTGATTTTAGGTGCCTGAGGGGCGGGAGGATTTTCGGTCGGAAGACCTGGCGGAGAACTAGTGCGGGTCGGGAGATCCTCCCAGCCTGCAGCGGGCGTCCACCTGCGCCAAAAAGTGATTGCGCCACGTGGTAGGGGGAGGGGGACGGACGGCCTGATGGGCGCTAAAAAAGGGGCTCCATTAGAGGGCGGATGTGGCGGCTTGTGTTTTTGGGTGGCTGAGGCTGCTTCGAAATGGGGTGTTCCTGGCCGGCTGTGCTGGGGGCTGCTGTGGTGGCCTTGCTACCACAGCTTTTTGGGACTGTGCGGCTCTTTTCTTTTTGCAGCACTTGTTTGCGGGCCAGGTCAAACGGGAGCTTTTTTTCCTCAGCCAGAACGTTAATCTCTTTTTCTCGGAGCCAGGTCGGGCACTTGGGATTATCAGCCCCATGAGCGCCGCCACAGGCAGCGCACTTGAGGCTTTTAGAGGTGCAATCTTTAGTGCGGTGCTTAGCACTGCACTTGCCGCATCGTGGGGTGGGGTTTTTACAATTTGTTTCTATGTGCCCGTACCTTTGACAATAATAATAATAATAATTCTTGGGGCTTATCGACGCACCAACTGCCAGGGTCATATGGCGTCGCCAACTCTTTCCCTGTTGGAAGGGTTTCTCGGGAGCCAGCTTGCTCCTTGTTCAGGGAAGCCGCCGGGCCTTGAACCCGGGTCGGCTGCGTGGCAGACAGCTACGCTGACCACTCCACTACCGCGCCCCCTTACCTTTGACAAGTTTGGCAACGAATAGGGAGGGGGTAGTACGGCCTAACTGGGTAGACACAGTCGCCCAGTTTAATTTGGCTGCAGTCATCCCGACACTTTGTGTCGAAGGTGACGATGAAACGGTGGTCTCTTAGACGTGGGTCTTTTTGCGTAGAATTTTTGTTGGGGTTCAACTTTTCAAGGGCTAGCACATTTTGACCTTTGAAGTCAAACATGTGCTCAAGGTCCACATCAGAGAGATGGGACACTTCCGGGGCATTGATGATGCCCCGGTAGAAGTTAAGGGAGTGATGAACCGAAAAGATAACTGGTTTTGACCCAAAAGTTTTTGTGGCCAGCAGGGCTCGGGTTGATTCCTGATTTGAGGTTTTGATCAGGATATCTTTTTGATGCTTGATGATCTCAAAACTACCTTTCACTTTTTGGCTGATGGCCTTATCCAGATTAAAGGTAGACTCTTTGGCCAAGTTTTGGTGCGTAGAAAGGTAGGTGCCAACCAGCCAAGCTCCGCTTGGCAGGTTGGCTTTGTTCAAACGGGGGGCTGGAGGGACAGAAGAGAGAGTTGGAAGCCATGGTTGTATGAATGGGACGTTTAAGTTTAAATGGGATACTTGGTATTAGCTTTGCTAACACCTTTTGGGTAAAAATGGCTAGAGAAGTTGAATTAAGAAAGGGGTCCTAATGTTACTATCAAAGCGAATGGGAGTATTAACCTAGCTAGGGTTGGGTGTGGGATTCTTATCCTATCTGGGGAGTGCTTAGTAAAAGCACCTAGCCTTAGAAATGTGTGTGCAAAAGGCTGACTCAGCCACTAAGAGGGGGATTAAACCGGAGGGGAGGCAGGTGCATCTTCGGGACCTAACAGGGGCCTAGGTGGCTGACTCAGCCTCTAAAAGGAGCCTGACTGGGGCCTATGCTGGTGAATCCCTAGGGGCAGGTACCGTGTTACCCTTGCACAGACGCAGCCCGGGTGGAGGGTTTGAGTGGGGACCCGCTTCTATTAAGCGGGGGTGAAAGTGAGATGGCCTTGCGTTATAGGGATTTTAGCAATGGAGGACCGATAGGTCCAGCCAAAGCCACACGCCCAAGGACTGACGAGGTCCAACAAGCGTGCTCACCCCGGGACAAACGTCCCACCACTCGGGTTTCCGGCCGAAGAGTAAAAGAGATAGTAGAGAAAGAGTAGGTTTATGGGACTGAGAAGAAGAGGTACCAGGTGGCCGGAATCCAAGAAACCAAGACCACCTGGACCGATAGGGTAATTACCGAACAGACCAGCTGACGTCCAACAGCACCACACCAACCAGCTGTAAAAACAGCGGCTGGTGAGGCCGGCTGGAGTCAAAGTACCGCACCGACCAGCTGTAAAAACAGCGGTCGGTGGGACAGACCGGTCGCAGCGAAGACTCGAGCCGGGAGCAGGTCTTGAAAAAGTCTTCTACTCCTTCTTCTTGTCTTCGCAGCAGGAAACGCAGCAAGCAGCAACGACAGCAAGCAGCAACGACACCAGACCTGCCGGCAAACGCTCAAGCAGGGTGTCAGTCAGGCAAGCCTCCTGTCGATCCCTCCCGTGTGTACATGTCGGAGGAAGACCCCTCTGATGAGCTCTGCGCCCTGGTGCGTTACGTGGTTTGTGTGTATGTGCTACTGGTCATCGATGTGAAACGTTAAAAACCACCATGGGTTCAATTCTACAATGGAATACAAATGGCCTGATCGGGAAATTCCCGCTTTTTTCATCAATATTTGCTGAGAAAAAACCGGCACTAGCAGCATTACAAGAGACCCACTTTACTGATAAAGATAACGATAAATACAAAATCTCGGGTTACTCTTGGTATCGCCATAACGTAAACGCTGCTGTCCGTAAGGGAGGCACAGCCATCCTAATAGAAAATAGCATCCCACACAGTCACGTGCCTTTGGTAACATCACTGGACTGTGTAGCTATTAGTTTGAAAATACAACATGTCCAATTGACGGTTGTCTCAATATACATATCCCCTTGCGACCCTGATCCAACGAATCGGGAACTCGCACAACTATTTAATCAAATAAACGGGCCTTTGTTATTACTTGGAGACTTGAATGGTCACCACCCATCCTGGGGCAGCGCCACGCCAAACCGTAGAGGTGAAATTATTTATGACGCAATAGGTCCTCAAAATTTAGTTATCCTAAATAACGGCGCACCAACCCGCCAAGCAACATAAAGCGGGCATTTAAACACAGCCATTGATATTTCGTGCTGCACGCCTAGAATTGCGTCACTGTTTACCTGGGATGTCGAAGACAACCCAGGCATGAGCGATCACCTCCCAATCAAAATCAATGTCCCCCAAGGAGCACTCGACCGCGTTGATCTGTATACCCCTTCCTGGAATCTAAAACGAGCGGACTGGACAAAATTTGAGGCAGAGGTCGACCTCACACTAGTCACCGAAGGTGACCCACACTCGGCAGACATTGAATTAATACTAAGAGCCATAAGCTCAGCAGCACAAGTAGCGATACCAAAAACCAGAGGACCCCGAAAGAAAAACGGAGCCCCATGGTGGAACGCAGAGACGGCACACGCCAAAGCTCAAATGATTAGAGCCCGCAAGGCATATGAGAGGAGGGCACACAGCCCTACTCGATCCGCACTTCGGGCAGCAAAAGAACACTTTCGAAACACGTGCAAGCGGGTTCAAAAGGACAGTTACAACTCTTTTGCCTCCAAATTTAACCGCTTCACTCCCACCACCCAAGTCTGGAAAACCATTAGAGCTTTCTCTGCGAAGCGACCACCCCGTGGACCTTTCCCTCAACTAAAAATAGCTGGCCAACCCATCACCGAACCTAAGGAAGTCATGGATAAATTTGCTGATCATTACGCCAGTGTCGCAGCTAATAACTCATACAGCCAGCGCTCCAAAGACCAGGCAGAATGGTGCAAAAAGCACACATTGATCAATTATGGTAATCAAGAGTATTATAATGTACCATTTACAATGACCGAGCTAAATTACGCCATTAGCAAGTGTGGAAACACTGCAGTGGGCCCTGACGAAATTCACTACTCTTTCTTCAGGCACCTCAGCCAAACAGCACTAAAGTACCTGCTTTCGGCCATTAACAACATGTTTCTTAGCGACTCTTTCCCCACATTGTGGCGAGAGAGTATTATAATTCCCCTTCCAAAACCTGGCAAAGAAAAAACAGACCCAAAAGGTTATCGCCCAATTTCGCTTACTAGCTGTGCTAGCAAGCTTGTCGAGCGCATGGTAAACGTTAGACTTCACGAGATCCTCGAAAAGAAGCTTGATGCTATGCAATCAGGCTTCCGGCGCGGGCGAGCCACCACTAACAATTTGGTGAAACTAGTCAGTGACATCCAAAATGGCTTTTACAAAAAGCAAGTAACAATAGCTGCATTCCTAGACATTAAATCGGCGTTCGATCGCGTTCAAAAAGACGCCCTCTTGTTTAAATTAAGCAAGCTAGGAATTCGTGGCCACCTTGCAAAATTCATTGAAAACTTGCTCAAGGACCGAAAATTTAAAGTCCGTTGTGGCACCACACTCTCCTACCTGGCAACCCAAGACCAAGGCACACCCCAGGGTAGCGTTCTGTCCCCCACCCTCTTTCTAGTAATGATCAATGATCTCTTCGCCAAAAAGCTACCGCCTGGAATAAATTACTCCCCTTTTTGCGGACGATGTCGCCATTTGGAAAGCCACTGCAATCGATACCAGGCGGTATAATGAACCAGAATTTCAACATGCAACTACGCAGTTGCAGGACAGCTTAAACGACATCGATAATTGGTGTAGTTTAATGGGTCTATCACTCTCGGCGGAAAAATCATCAGTCGTTGTCTTTGCCAGAGCGCATTCCAGACACGACCCTCCACGGCTCCAAATCTCGGGTAAACCTATTGAATGCACCAATAGCTTCAAATTCTTGGGCGTCACCCTAGATTCCCGATTGAGTTTCAATGAGCACATCACCGAAGTCGTCTCTAGCTGTCAAAAGCGAGTCAACATTCTCCGCATGCTCGGCGGCACAGAGTATGGGGGATCGAAAGACCCTGCTTATGCTCTACAAGTCCCTGATTCGGTCCATTCTCGAATATAATTCGTTCGTTTTTTGACTCGACGAACAAGACCAATAAATTAAAGCTAGAGCGAGTCCAAAACGCCAGTATCTGGGCAGCCACAGGCGCGCTCAGAGAATCCCCCATCACCAGCCTGCTAACTGATAGCGGGCTGTGCCCATTGCAGACAAGACGCGACGCCCAGCTTATTTCTTACTACATTAAAGTCCAATCCACCGAAAACCACCCGGCAAAACAATGTTTTGCCCACCCCAGACGAGCAAATAAAGCCACTCTACAGAAGTGGCCCCCATTTAAGGACAGAGTAGCGAAAACCCTGGAAAGCCTCAATCTTGCACTGCCAGCAACAATAGGCAAACCCCCACTCTCCCGCTTTTGGACTCGGAAAGAGCCCAAAGTGGAATTTCTTTTCACTTCCCGTAAAACGGACTTCTCAGAGGAAGAAGTCTCCCAGAAATTCCTAGAGTTCCGTACCTGTAACGCGGACAAGACCTTTATATTTACAGACGGCTCCAAAATAGGCGAAAAAGTAGGCCTCGGCATCTGGGGGCAAAATATTTGCCTTCAGAAAAAGACTTCCGGACAACTGCTCTATCTTCACAGCCGAGGCTGTTGCCATCCTAAATGCATTAGCCATAATCAGAACCCAAAATATCAACTCAGCCGTCATCTGTTCAGACTCTAAATCTGTCCTGCAGGCCATCAGTAACGTAGTCAACCCCAGCCACCACGTTATAGCAGATATTCAGAAAGGTATCGATGATACCCCTGATGTCTCTTTTCTTTGGATCCCGGGCCACTGCAAAATTCAAGGAAATGAAAAGGCCGATGAGCAGGCAAAAAAGTCCCTAGAACTTAGAGAGATCGCACCCTTAACGTGGTCTGGAGACGATAGCAAAGCTCTCCTCCAGGACACCATCCGGAAGCAAATTCAAAATAACTGGACTACAAACCACAGCGCCCACCTATTCTATATCAAGCCTAACATCGGCTACTGGCCCAGTTCCAACCAAAAGAGTCACCGGCGCGAGGTTATTCTAACCAGACTCAGAAATGGACACACAAAATTAAATGCCTATTGGAACGCGGGTACCTGTGGTACCTGCGACGCAATGGAGAATCCCTATCACATTCTCATCGATTGTCCCCAGCACAATACCCATCGGCAACCCATGCTAGATTACTGCCGAATCCAAAACATCCCTGTAGACCTAAAAACTCTGCTCGGTAACGACCATCCTGAGCTACTCGAAAAAGTCTTTACATTCCTAAAGGACTCTGGGCTAGAGAAGTTTCTATAAATCACCACTCCCAGTATATATGATGGAGGGTGCATGGTGCACCCCCAAAGTAGGAATTGCCTATTTTCCAATCATAGATGATCCACTGCGAAATTTAAGCAATAGTTTTGTAACCTTTAAATGGTTCATTGTAGGCTAAGGATAGGTTATGTTAGGCTAACTTTGAAATCAGGTTAGGTTAGATAGGTTAGATTTCTTCACCGCAGTGATACCTTTCACTGCGGGTCTATACTAACCACACCTATACTCTTACTAACAATCTAACTATCCTCTCACACTTCTTTCTCTGCGCGGCGGCTGCCCAGCCGGAGAGGGAGCTGCAACTTCACCTCCGGGTTGCAGGGTAAATTCGCGGCACCCTGGCCAGGTGTTTAGCGCACTTTCTAAAATACGAAATTATTGAGTTAACGGAGGTTTTCGAGTAACGTATACAAGCGGACATCAGTAGCTGACACACAAAATTCTAAATTCTAAATTCCAAATTCTAAATTTCAAATTCTAAATTTAAGGTCTTCAACCACAGAAATAACCTTCGCACTCTGCGGGTCTAAACTTATTAAAAGACCTCCCTTGGCATGGCTATGCCATTGCCACGACCGTCCATTTGCAAGCTAAAACATCTTGCAACCCATTACTTGAAATAACTCCCATTGCTTTAACAGACTAACGTAGCTTGCCCTCACACAAAATTCTAAAATTCTCCCACACACTCCTTTAGAGGCGGGCAAAGGTGCTATGCACAGAACGCCTAATAAAAAGCCATAAGTAAGTAAGTAAGTCATCGACGTGAAGTAGAAGTGGGACGCAATATACGCACCACAGCACGTCTGCAAGGAGCTCTGCCTTCAAAGGAAATATTTCAGTGGGACTTGTGTGTGTTGGTGCTTTAGGGCGCTTCGGCTGCCAGGGCCATATAGCGCGCCTATCAGGTCAGTTTAGTCTAGTCTTGGATTACGCTTTGTTGTTGGTGTCAAGCTTCCTACGGGCAGCTAGAAATGGCCCAGACTCGGGCTCTGTCACCCACTCAAACCCTGTATGGGCTGTAAATGATATGGAAACCTATCTCAGTCAGGTACGATAAAACGCGGTTAAAGTCTGTTGTTGGGTGTTTACCAAGAATCTCCGCCATCGTTGGCCTAGAGAGGAAGCGGTTACGCACTTCGCGTAGCCCTGCACAGGCATCAGTGTCTGAGAGAACGTGCTCGACGCTCAGTCTTGCGCCACAACGGGTGCAAGTGTTTGGTGCGGCGCCACAAAGGTAGTGTCCATGTGTTATGAATGTGTGGCCGATGCGGAGTCTAGCCAAACACACCTCCTCTCTCCTACTTCGCCGGGCGCTCGACTCCCAGTGACCTATTGTTGTCCTGAGACGTTTCAGAGCACAGTCCGGTTCAACATCCCATCTCATCTGCCACTTTGAGGAGAAGAAATTATTGATATCAGCCTTCAGGTCACCCGCTGGTACCCGGAACCTTCGCTGGGGGCTCAACCACGACGCAGATTTGGCGGCTTCATCCACCAGTTCATTCCCGGGTATACCAACATGACTTGGGACCCATAAGAACTTAATTTCGATACCGTGAGATGCAGCAGTGGTCAACAGTTTTAAAATCACGGGTACGAGCCATGATGAATGTGATAGACTAGAGCGGGAGAGCTGCCAGCGAGCTGGCTGAGTCGGTGATTATCAGGTGATGTTTCTCGGGGAGCCGACGGATATACCGTATGACCTGTAAAATAGCATATAGTTCGGTGGTAAAAACCCACACAGTTCTCGGGAGACCAAAACATCGACGGATTCCTTCGCCTGTGAAGGCACACCCGGCACCAGCAGCTCCCTTGGATCCGTCAGTGTAGAACTTAAAGTAGTTTGGGTATGAACTTATCTTTTCTAAGGCTAGTTGTGCTAGTTCTGATGGGGCTGTTCTCGTTTTCCCGTGCTGCATCAGCTCAAAATCGCATTCAACAGTAGTTCGGCGCCATGGTTCCAACCTCTCAGGTCGTTTCTTTGCTATGGTCCCAAAGTTAATACCCGATTCTTGTAGCCAGTGCGTAACCCGGGTGCATAGAGCTAAGGATGAGCTTTGTCTACCGCCTGTGAAAAGTTCTGTCAATGAGTTATCAAAGATCCACTTGTATGTAGGATGGGCTGGGTATTGGCGGATTCTACATGCATATGTGAGAGCGAGTCGACTTCGTCTCAATTCAAGCGGGGGCTCGTTGGCCTCCACTAAAAGGCTCGCTCTTCGTAATGTCCGGAAGGCGCCTGTTGCGATACGAACACATGCGTGGTGGACAGCGTCTAGGGGTTGTTTCGTGCTCGTCAATGCACCATCGTACACCACTGAAGCGTAATCCAGCACAGATCTTATCAATGCATGGTATAGTCGGAGAATGGAGGTTCGGTCTCCACCGTAGGATGTACGAGAGATCATCTTAATGATATTCATGCGGTCAGTACATTTGTCTTTAAGAGATGAAATGTGTGGAGAGTAGGTAAGACGTTTGTCAAAGGTCACACCGAGGAATTTAACCCTATCGGTGGTCGGAACACGTCTTCCGTACAGTCGCAGTGATGCCTCTGGACAATATCGCGTCCTGCGGCAGAAATGGATACACGTAGTTTTCTCCGTTGAAAACTTAAACCCATTAAGCAGGCTCCAATCGGTCAGGCGATCAATACATATCTGCAGTTGTCGCTGCGCTGATATCGTAGTGGATGTGGTTACCCACACAGCGAAATCGTCAACAAAGAGCGATCGGTTCACGGACGAGGGTATTGCGTCACATATGTCGTTGATTAAAACACCGAAGAGTGTCACGCTTAAAACACTGCCCTGTGGCACCCCACTCAGCTGTTCAAACCTCTCAGACAGGGAGTTGCCGATTCTAACTCGGAAGTATCTGTTTCTTACGAAGTTTTCTAGGAAATAACCCATACGACCTTTGACCCCTGCCCGTCGTAGCTTTTGAAGTATCGCGTGGCGCCACGCTGTATCGTACGCCTTTTCCATGTCAAAGAAGAGTGCTACGGTGTGCTGCTTTGCTGCAAAGGAACGGCGTACAGCTGTATCGAGCGATACAAGGTGATCAGTGGTGCTTCTCCCTGCTCTAAAACCACACTGAGCGTTGGAAAGAAATCCGGTGCTTTCCAAAAACCACATCAGTCTTTTGTTGACCATCCTTTCAAAAAAGTTTGCAAATACAAGACGTAAGAGCGATAGGTCTGTAATGGAGAGGGTCTGTTCCATCTTTATCCGGCTTGAGTATAGGAATGATTGTCGCTTCACTCCAATCATCTGGGAAATCGTGTGTGATCCAAATATGGTTAAGGAAAGAAAGAATGGCATTATGTGAATGTTCATTCAGTCGTTTCAGCATGTCGTAGTTAATGTTGTCTGGACCTGCAGCAGTATTTTTGTGTTTGAGAGCGCTCCTTTCAATTCATGTATTGAGAATGTATCATTATAAGGGAGAGCTTCAAGAGAGCTGAAGTCAACTCTTACCCTTTCAGTATTTGTTTTATGTCGAACAAAACGAGGGTCAGTTGTACCAAGGCGCCAACGCTGAGACCAGGTTTCACCAATAGCGTTGGCCACTTGCAACGGATCTGTTATTGTTATTGTTTGTGATTGTGTTAGTACTGGTAATGGTACAGGAGAGCTTCTCCCAGAAATGCATTTTATACGTCTCCATATTGTACTTAGAGGAGTGAGTCTATTAATTGTATTTACACATATAATCCATGACATTCTTTTCGCTTCCTTCACGATACGTTTAGCAACGGCTCGCGAGCGGCGGAACTGTATCAGGTTACCCGTTGTTGGTGGCCTTTTAAAAATCCGAAAGCAGCGTCGGCGTTCCCTAATCGCGATCCCACAATCTTCTGTCCACCAAGGGACGGGGACACGGCGCGGAAGCGGGCTCGTTTTCGGTATGTTTGCGCCCGCAGATGCGGTGATCTGAGCAATTATCTCCTCGCTATATGTAGAGGACGTCTTACCCTCCTCAAATGCAAAAACTAACACACAGTCATTTATAAAAGCGTTCCAGTCCGCCTTTCGCAAGTTCCACCGCGGAGCTCTCATGCCAGGGTGCGGGGTCTCCGACCAAAGCCACACGGGGTAGTGGTCGCTGCCGCAAGGGTTGCTGTGGGTACGCCATTTAAATCGATGGACAAGTGACGGAGAACATAAAGATAGATCAATAGCCGAAGTCGAGCCGGAGGGCAGTGATATGTGGGTCGGCAGACCTGTATTTAGAATACATAGGTTATTGCGGTGAATGGTGTCCTCCATGCGTCTTCCCCGGCTATTTGAACGAGGGCAGCCCCAAAGAGTGTTGTATGTGTTAAAGTCACCAAGTATAATGTGGTTTGTTGGAAGCTGTTTTATCAGATCCTGAAGTTCATATTCTGGAAATCCTTTACCGGGGGGGCAGGTATAAAGATACAACTGTGAATTTATAGTGCCGGAAGTCTACGCTCGCTCCTACCGCCTGCAATGCAGTATTGAGGCGAAAAGGTGACGATGGAACACTATAATGAACAAACAGCGTGACTCCACCGTGCGCAACAGTTTCAGATGGAAAATCATGACGGAACATTTTATAGTGGTGCAGAGTGCAAGGATGTTCAGGCTTGAGCTTGGTCTCCTGTAGGGCTACGACTGCTGGGTTCTTCGAGGCTATCAGCGCTTGGAGGTCTGTTATGTTAGCCCTAAAGCCGCGTATGTTCCACTGTAAAATAGACGTCATTGAGTAAAGTGCGAGTAAAGTGTGTACATACTTCCCCAGATTGGAACCCCGTCCGTTCATCATGTTTCCCAGCTTCTCCCATCGAACATCTCCGGTTCTTTCCAGGCAACGCGGGAGTTCCAGTTCCGCGGCTCTCGTGGAGGGTTATTTCGGTCCCTGGGGGGCGAGCGTCTAGCAAATACTGGCCTCTCTACCATATACGCATCACCTGTATATCCCGGCCTCCCGTCATCTTGGGGGATGGGCCTTCGTATGTGCTGCCTGAGGTCTACCGAGTTCCTTAGGTCAGCTTGAGCGGGCCCTAAATTCTCCATGGATTGGGCACGCTGAGTTTGGTTGAGTTTTATTTGTTGTGCTTTTACAGTGACTCGTGGGATCGACAGTTCGAGACCTTTGCTGGAGCGGAACGGGTGCCCGGTTCGTTGTTTTTCCGTTGTTTTTGTTGTGTTCTCGCTAGTTGTTGCATTTGTTATTGAAATCGTAAGCTTACGTTTCTTATTTTGTGATGGAGTGCTAGTACTAGTCTCGATACCCTGTTGTGTGTGTAATCTTTGACTTGTTGGTGTGTTACTGGCCGGAGGGGGCATCAGGGTAGATTCGCTCCCTTCGTCCAAGGCTTTAGCCTTGTTCTGACAGAGGCTCGCCTTCGTGCCTGCGGGATGCTCAGGGGAGAGCGTAGGCGTAGTGGGCTCTGTCGTTGGGAGAGGCGCAGCTGGGCCTTGGGGAGGTGGCAGTGGCGTTGGGGAGACTTCCCGAGCGCGCTTACCGGATGTTTCGGTTTGTGGGGGGTCATAACTGGCTGAACAGCCCTGAGAGGCTGACTCGGCACTGGATGTCTGAGATTCTGCCGGCTCTGTGCCCACTGCAGCGTCTCGGTACAGAGGTGGTGGTGATGTTTGCAAGCTTGCGTCAACTTTTTCCCCACAGCTCACTGATATGCTGCCAGAGTCATCCCGTCGATCGGGGAGAAGCTTGGAAACAATCGCAAGAAACTGGCGAAGGGAAAGATCCATAAACTGGAAAATGCTGGAATCCGCGGTAAGTGCAGGGTGTGTTTCGGTGCGGATTTCATCACGCGAGATACTGTGCTGAGACCCCAATAGGGCATCTCGATAAGGAGAGTGGTTGGAAGAAGTAGGCTTTGCCCTGGAAGTTGGGGTGGTTGCGGGGGCGGGCGCCGGGGCTGATTTTGCAGGGGGTGAAACTTTTCTTTTTTGGGCCTCCTTAGCCTCGCTCAGTTTAGGGCACAGCCTGCTCCATGCCTCATGATCGCTTCCACATCCGGCACACTTAGGTTTTTCTGCTTCACACGATTTAGAGCTGTAGCCTATCTCGGAGCACCTCCCGCAACGTTCCCTACCTCTGCAGCTGCCAGGGATATGGCCAAATGACTGGCACTTGAAGCACCTGGTGGGGCTGGGAACAAAGGGACGGACCTTAATGGACATCCAGCCTACTCGTACTTTCTCTGGCAGGGTTGTTCCTGGAAAGACAAGCAAAAAAGTGCCGTTCTCTGTCTCCTGGCCTTCTCCTCTCCGCAGCATTCTTTTGACATCTGACACGCCCTGATCTCTGAGACCTAACAGAACCTCCTCCTCCGGAACATTGCGTAAGTCTCTGCAGCTGATTACGCCTCTGCAGCTGTTTTTTGTCGCGTGGGGCGTGACCTTGACCGGTACAGACAGTGGCCTGCTGGTTGTGCGGATTTCCAAGGAGGAGGTTGCGAGCAGCTTTTTAGCGTCGCGCTCGCTTCCCACTTCGACCTCGACTCGTCCTTTCGCTTGTCTGTAGGTCCGTTTTGGATGGAACATCCGCAGAGCTTCATGGATCTGGAACGGGTTGATCTTTACCGTCCTATCCTCAAAGTCAATGACAAAAGTCATGGGGGTAGACAGCTCTGGTCGTGTACGCGCGGGGGTTCAGCTTCCGAAAGTTCAATCGCAGCGGTGGTGTCAGTGGGTGGACGAGAGATAGTCGGTGTCGAGGCGGGGGTCGGAGTTCGTGCGGTCGGTTCGGTGGGTGTACGAGCGAGAAAAAGAAGCCATGGTGAGTCGGTTTACCTACGGCCCCCCGGGTTGCCAGCTGTCAATAGCTGGGCCCGGGGGCTGGTACAGTGCCTACGGGGGCAGGTGCGCCCGTCTCAGAGGGGCGAGAGATACTCACACAACCCCTCCGATCAGAACGCACCCACCCCCTTGACGCCATCAGCCCAGTGAGCCGGCAGGGCGATGAGTCGGGACGAAGCAAAAACGCGGCAGCCCTCACGCAGCGGAGACTGCGGTTCACCAGGCGCGCGCAACAGGCCGGGGCCTCGAAAAACGACGGTTTCCGACACCCCGGCCCGCGTCGCGCCCGGCAAGAGCTATCACAGTCCCCACCGCGAAGGGCGCCACGCCGCACGCCTGAAACATAATCCCCCTGCCCAGCTGGACCGAGCGACAGTGCCCGTAGACACTGCCGCGTAGCTAGGCCGCCCGCGGCAGCCTACGGACGGCTTACCCCCGGTTGGATCGAGATATCTGGGCCAAAGGGGGCGTGTTGGAGCCCTCGGGACTGACCCGCCCGAGGGGGACCTCAACCCCCCAGGATCCCGTCAACCTCGTCGCCGGGGCTCGAGATAGGCCTCGAGTGGGCGCCTTACACCCATAAAATGCCGAAGAAGGCAAATAACTGTGGGACCCATAACTGAAGCATAAAAAGAGGACAGGAACTAAAAATAATCAACAAAATAAGAAAACAAAAACAAACAGGAGCTACATACTGGGAGGTGCAGGACAGATCTGACCCGATCCAATACGGTTACCGACCAGGTAACAAAGGGCCCGTAAGGCAATCATCAGCATCGCCGCGGACCTCATCACCAGAGCCACCGACGACAGACGCCGACTCTAACCGAGGGAAGTCGGGAGAGGCGGCGGCCGTCGGAGGGCTAGAAAAGATGTATCCGCGGCGATGCGACAAAGTGCCTCCCAAGTGGGACTTCCCTCGCAGTCATCCAGAGCAGCGTGGCGAGAAACTCACACATGGCACATGCTGAGGTCATCCTTCTTTCCATGCTCGGGGATGATGAGCCCGAAACCAGGCAGACAGTAGTGCAGCACATCCGATGTGTACGACGGCAGCGACAGCAGGCTGAGTAGCCATCTCTCCGACAGCTGAGGGTTCCTCGGATCAACCTCAATGCGGAGACATACACCGAGCTGGTGGACATCACAAAAGTCGTGGAAGTCGGTGAAGACGTCGAACCACCGTTGGTGCGAGACATGAATGACAGCTCTCTCGAGCAGTGCATCACTGTACCACTCAAAACGCAAGTCCCCAACCACACTCAGTCCACGGAGAGAGCAGTAAAGGTAACCACTGAAGCGGTGCGTGCCGTCACCGGAGCCCGGAGGCAGGACGGGCACGCACTGAACAAGCGTGCCTTCAGGCAGCAACAACGGTCTGCTGGCAGCATGCGGCCCCGACCGTGAGTTCCCAATACGCTGGTGACTAGGCAGTGATTGGCTATGCTGTGTCGTGAGTGCCACATCGTAAAATGAGGACTACGTAAATGAATATGGTTTAGAAGCTCGAAATAACCATTCGAAAACTTATTTGTGAATATTACTTAATTCATTCACATATTTTTCGACTTCCTTGGCTCCAAGAAAAACCGCAGATATTGCTATTTTGTATCTGAACGAGGTCTGATTTGTTTCTAATACCTATGAGAGAAACATACATCACATAAATCACGGAACAGGGAGTTTTCCATAACTATTGGGGTTTACTTGCGCGTCAACTGTAGTGGTTATTTTGCAGGATTTTGTGTTCGGAAAAATTGCATATACCTACAACGTGTACCAATTTTTGTTTTCTATCACGTTGTTGTTCTCTTTAATTTGTGAGAGAAATAGAATTAAACTTGTGTTACCCTATAGCAAATTAGGCTCTCACATTAATAGTAACACATTTTCACCGACCAATACGAAAACATTGCGGCAGTGGCAGATCCAGGACTTCATTCTGGAGGGTGCTTGGGCCCTTCAAGCCATAACTTCAAATGGTATCCGGCTATGCAATGCGTTTACCTACTACCTATAAGCACTTAAATATTTTGAGGAGCGCGGGAGGGGGACTTGAGCCCTCCCCATCCCCATTTGTACCCACTACTGCTTTGAAAGGCCTTCGAGTATACATCTGGCCAAGCCACGTGTTTCAAATTAGGTTACGATGGCTCCGAGCTGCCATGAACACCTCTTCAAGAGCTTCATTCGCTAACGCCATCTGTGATCATTTTCTGGAACTAATGACAGATCTTCCATTGTACGGTAAAACTACGGAAAAGTGAAAACAGGGCGATGATTTTTCTTCTCAAAAATGCAAAATTGTCCATTCTCTTAATCAATCGAAAAACTTTAGTCTTTACCTAACTGAATTAGACAAGTAGTTAAAACACGTGCAAATTTCGGGAAAAAGGAAAACTTTCAACGGCCGGGCGCGGGCAAAATTTTTTTCGATTTTTAAATTGTGTACCGCATATTCGTAATCACCACACAAAAATGCATCTAAAACAGATGGGGACAAAACATTCCAACAACTTTTTGCAAAACCGGCCAGGCTATTGGCAGTGTCCTTGTCGATTGTCGTGTCGGATTTCTGTCGTTTATTTTGCATCGCAAATTTATTAAGCTTGCACCAAGTGAGCTTAGAAGTCTCATTCCTTGCGACGGCAAAAAATCGTCCTCGCTCTTCGGAGCTTCCTGTTGAAATCTTTTGATAGGACTTGATATTCGTCGTCCTTGCCCGGACGTTTTGCTTCGTTGCGACGATGCTTCAAACCCTGCAACTCCAAATTCTCGGTGAGCCATGGGTAGGCTGGGCGTCGAAAGCGTACCGTCTTCACTGGACAGTGTTGGTCAATATTACGGTTCCAGACCTCCAAAAATGCATCATACTTGGTGTCAATAGTTGTCGCTGCATATAGTGGTGACCAGTTGGATTGAAGGAGGTCGAAGCACAGGTGGTTGAAGTCTGTGTCGTTAGTAGAGCGTACAGTTCTTTCTCTCTGCTTTTGTTTGATGCGATGAGAAGGTACTTCTACTTTAATCAGATGGTGGTCGCTGATGTTGACGGCGACTACTTCTGATCGCGTTTGCAGGTCCCAAACATTGCTGATGATGTGATCGAGAAGGCTGGGTGTCGCCGTGGTATAGGTTGGTTGTTTAATCAGCTGTGTCAGGTTCAGGTCTCGAATCATTTTCACGCATTGCGATACACCCTTGTTTAGCGGCGTGAAGGAGGTCGAGGTTTAAGTCTCCAAGAAGAAATGCCGGCTTGTCCATGTAACGTTATAGGTTACTACGTTATACTATCCCTTTTAACATGCTGGTTATTGACATTCCTTCAAATTTTGGGCAAAAACAAATAAAAATATATACCACTGGAAAGACCACAACAATATAACAAGTAAAAGGTAAAAAAGAGCAATCATACTTTCAGGCTTTTATTCCGAGCTGTATTTTATGGCCACTGCCAGTTCCAGGCAGCACGGGAAACACCCGCGCTAAAACCCGAGGTGGCACCCGCTTAAAACAGCGCCGGCAATCAGGTGCGGCGCACTCGCGGTAATACGCCCCAGCACGCGTTTTGGCACGAAACGGGACCGAACTGTGCAGCTGAAAAACCGGTCTACGAAGGTGGTATACAGCTCAACACTCGACCCAGCTTCGCTTCGGTGGCGAAGGGGAGGGAGTGAACAATCCCCCTGCTCGATCTCAATTCCTATGAGGGATAGCGAATAAAACAGCGAACGATGGAATGTCTCTCAAAAGAAATTAAGAAAAACGTCCAGTAACTTTTTGGCTAAGGTTAATATTAGGGTCATGACCCATCAAAGAATGTGACAGTTGGATAGTTTTTTACTATAGCACCTAACTGCTGCAGCAAGTCAGAGTCGTGTTTCAGGCTTTACCAGATTCCTCTAGTATCAGCAGTAGTATCGCATCGAATGGTATGGTCATGGCCATGACCATATGACCATGATAACCTTTACCATACCATAGGGACACATGGCCATACTACGTTAACATTTAGAAATCGGAAAAATTTACAAGATAGTCCAGTCAAGTTAGCATTTTTTTATAATGGGAACATGACATAAAATTCGCACCCCAACATAAGATACACCATTGTGTTTGCAATTGATAGAGGCGTAACATATCCAAAATCCGCAAAAATCTACCGAGTGGATATTTTATAACAGGGGTGCAAAGTCCACGTGCCAGAGAAAAACCAGATGGTTCAAAGTATAACGTTGTGGTGTGCAGAGCCTGCAACATCGTCCCAATGGCTATAATATTTGGGAAGCAGGTACATATGATGCTGGTCAATTCAAAAAACCTTATCTGGCCGGTGGCCTACCCTCGGTTTGCACGTGCTGCATGTGCAAAGTCAAAATTTGGCAATTTTGTCCTTATTTACATTGTTTCCGTTAGCTCTCTTATCGATGTTTATTGTCGGATTACTGCTTTTGTTTGTCATGTAATTATGTAACATGTTCTAAAGAGACACACCAAAAATTAGGTCTTTAGCTGCAACGGTTTGCTGCTGAGAAGCGTAACTAATAAGACATGTCGGGATCCTTCATTTCAGGGATACTGCATACGACAACGGCTTTTGGGTCGGCCACACCCGTAAAAATATGCATGGGATGGAAAAAATGATAGAAAGTTCAAAATAACATCGAATTGGCCGGGATGATATATTTTTTCCATTTTTAATTCGGGACTGGATTGGTTTTTAAAACTTTTGAGCGATAACGAAATGGAACGGGACGATACTTTATTTCAGGGTTATATTCTAGGACAGTATTGGACGGAACAGACTGGATGAAAAAATGTGGATGCCAAAATTTGGCGTATGCCAGTGCCTCGTCTAAGGAATTTTCACTAGGTGGAATTTAATATAGATTAACCAACCTTACCCGATACAAAGGCAGAAATTCTAGGACTTAGCTCCAGTTGGGAGACAGGCCAAGTCAATAAGCAAAAATAAATAAAAAAATGTTTCGCGGTACAATCAGTGCTTGACGGATGGAAGGAAAATTCAAATTTATTTTCACGTTGAAACTGTACTTTTTTAGTCATGATAATATTTATCCACCCCACATACACTGTATGTAACGCAATGCACCAAGATGTTAATGGAGGCAGCGGCACGATGGTTAAGAAACATTCTGCGCTGAAAAACAATACCAGTTTCGCAAAACTGCAACAAAGTTCGGTCCATGTAAGGTGTTTTTTCCATGCTTTCCCCTCCCCAGAGCCCCACATTGATTGATTGATTGATTGATTGATTATTGGGGCTTACGGGCTTACCAACCTTAGTGGTTATATAGCGCCCAGATCCAGAGCCCCACAGGGAGTCCGTCGTCATAAGAACAATTTTTTGGGGACGCCTTTGATACTTCTATAAAATAACCCTCATGTTTCATTTCATTGCAGCTATGCTCCTCTCCAGATAAAATTGTTTTTCGAAAAGAACAAAAAACTTTAAATATTTTCCCACCTTTTCAGAAAAAGAATGATCCTTCATCCATCTCAACATACATATTCTTAGTTCTTCACAGAATATATAAAATATGACTCTTAGCAGGGACGGCGGATTCCAGGGTGCAAGTGGTGCAGTTGCACCACTCGATTTTTTTCAAGTGGTGCAAAAGTATCTTTTTGCACCACTTGTTTTGGCTTTGTCCAGGAGGCGCCCCTCCCCCCAGGCCTCAGCCGGCGCCCCCGGCCGGTCAGAGAAAATCAAGCCTAATTACCGCCTACCTGAAGAGGTAGGATCCTCTGTGAAAAAGACATTTTCCTACATGAATGACGCACCTTGACATCAAAACTGCGCCCTGGAAAGCAAAAAGGCGCCCCCCTTGAGTAAAGGCGCCCCTCTGGATAGCATAGGCGCCCTTGAAAAGCGTAGGCGCCTCCTGGACAGCTGAGGCGCCTCCGAAGAAGAGAAACGGCGACCCTAGATATCACATGCGCCCCCTGGTTAGCACAGGCACCCCTTGACAGCAAAAGGCGCCCCCCCGCAGAGAAAAAGGCGCCCCCTGGACAACATAGGCACCCTTTGATAAGAAAGGCGCCCCCTGAAGAGATAAGAGAGAAACCCCCCCTCCCGAGAACAACGGCGGCAGAGACGGCGGATTCCGCAGGACAGGGTGTGCAGTTGCACACCTTGAAAAAATGATGGTGTACAATAGTATATTTTTGCACACCTGGTTTTGACCTCGTACGGGGAGGCCCTCACGGATTTGGGTGGCACCCCCGGATTTTGCCGGCGCCCCCGGCCGGTCAAGAGAAAATCAGACACGTCGCCTGTCTGAAGGGGTAGTACTCTCTGTGTAAAATAAAATACACTTTCAAATATTAATGGCGCCCCCTGACATCAAAGCTGCACCCTGGACAGCAAAAGGTGCCCACCCCCTTGAGTAAAAGCGCCCCTCTGGATAGCAAAGGCTACCTCTAGACAGCAGAGGCGCCCCTGGACAGAAAAAGGCACCCCCAATTGAGGAGTAACGACGCCCCTGAATAGCATAGGCGCCCGCTGGTTAGCACAGGCACTCCTGTACACTAAGAGGCGCCCCCTCCCCCATAGAGCAAAGGCACCCCTCTGGATATCATAAGCTCCCTTTAATAGCAATCGCGCTCCCTGGACAGCAGGGGCGCCCTCTGGATAGGATAGGCGCCCCCAAAACAGCAAATACGCCCTTTGATACCAAAAGCGCCCCATGGACAGAACACACCCTCTGGATAGCATAGGCACCCCTGGACGGCAGAGACGCCCCTAAAGAAGAGCAACGGCACCCCGGGATAGCATATGCGCCCCTGGTTAGCACAGGCACCCCTGGACAGCAAAAGGCGGCCCCCGCCCCTGAGTAAAGGATCCGGGTCTCTGGATAGCATAGGTGCCCCTGGATAGCGCAGGCGCCTCCTGGACAGCAGAGACGCCTCCGAATAAGATCAACGGCGCCCCTTGATATCATATGCACCCCCTGGTTAGCACAGGCATCCCTGGATAGCAAAAGGTGCCCCCCCGAGAGCAAAGGCGCCCCCTCTGGAAAGAATAAGCACCCATGGATAGGAAAGGCGCCCCCTGGAAAGGGCAGCAGAACATTTTTTAAGGAAAACTCAGTGGAGGGGGGGCGGTGGAGATTTTCTTGTGCTGGCCATTATAATGTCTTCGGGGGATCAAACCCCCATGTGGAGGGGGGCGTCAATAAAATTTAGACGTGCTAGTGTTAAAAATGTCTCCTAATTTTTGTTATTCCATATTCGAAAGATTAGAGATGCTGCCCAGGACTGCGGGTTTTTTCAACGGAAAAAGGCCAAACCGGTTTTGCGAAAAGGCCAAAAGGTTCTAATTGTATTTGCACTAAAAAATCTTGTTTTTTTATAAATTTCGTCCAAGTTCTTCCCAGTACGGCTGTTGGAGTCTGAGTCTCATTAAAGCCCTCAAGGGACTTGTCACGGAGACCCCGACCCCACCACCCGAACGAGTAACGCCCACAATGAAGGGTTGATTTAGAAGCCAAAGTTTAACCTCCTACAAAGCACAGGGATGGCCGCCTCGCTCAGATCACCCTCTCATCAGTCAGTTGCCAGCCGACCTACGTCGGGCAAACGATTGAGCGCCGGAGCGTCTCAGGGGAACCGATCTCAAGCCTGGACATGCACTGCCACTGCATGCTTCTCAGCAGCGGGCCGGAGCCCGATGCTCTACCAACCGAGCAACCGGGGCGGCCAAATGGCCAAATAAATACCACAAAAGCCATATTTGAGGCTAAAACGAACCCTACCGGTGTCATAAACCCACAGAAAAAGGACAGAGCACTCTTGTATCACTGCAGTGAACAGTGCACTGTATAAAACTAAATGTTGATAATTTGATATTGACTTGACGATATATTTTTAGCACACTGCCCATCTCATAAGAAGGCAGGATTCCCCTTCCAATCCCGTGTGGCGACCCAATTATTTTATCCACATAACTAAACAATTTGTTAGCATCATCAATTATCTTGGCCGCACCACTCCCCGCTAACATTTGATATCTTCCTGCTTTTTCTGTGAATTGTTTGCTCTTGAACAGTGACGGATCCATAGGCAGATCCAGGATTGCCAATCAGAGGGGAGCACCTTCCCGGGGGGCGCCATCCGGAGCAGGGGGCGCCACTTTTGACCGGAAAAACCTACCAGGTGGGCGTAAAATCCTATCGGTGAGCACCGATTTTCGCATCCTGGGGAGAGTGGGAAGCGCCACTTCAGGCGAGTGCCATCGACCTTTCAGGGGGGCGCCGTGACCATTTCAGGGGCGCCGAGGATCGATCGGGGGGCTGCATCTGCCCCTCCTCTTTGCCCCCCTAGATCCGCGTATTAGCGGATCTAGAATTTTAGTAAGGTGGGGGGGAAACGCGGAGCCTCAAAGTGGGCACTTTACCATCAACTTTTCACCCAAAGGGCGCCTATGGTATTCGGTTTTCGGTTGCCGTCATTTTGGTGGATCGTATTTTTAACAACGTCCTATCCCACCCTCTCCCAGCCATAACAGTTTGTACCAGCCAAGCAAGATGCCTATTTGGCGTGATATTTGAAACAATGAATTGATAAACAGTTCAGTCCACACTTTTTTCGGCACCTCTTGAAAAATCTGTAACTGCCACTAGGTCATGGAGAAATTCAAGACACTTGGGAAGATGCAACAGCTGAACATAAAGGTATATATCTGAGAATTTTTCTATTAGTGAAGAGGGGTTAAGTTTATTTTAATATCAAATATGATAAGCATCATTTTGCCTTTCCACGTGGCCAAGATTCGTAAGATAATGGTGAGAGGACATTGAAAATAATCGCAGCGAGTGTGAACCTGGCCTGTGCGCTGTCCAAGAAAAATTACCTCAGCGGAAAAGCTTTAAGTTGTAGGAAACACAAACCGGACTATAACCCACATTATTAATTGCTCCTAAAAATAATGTGTGAACCAGATGGCAGACTCAAGGAGATATAAGGGAAGTTGAAACGTTAAGATAAACACAGAATGAAGTATGTGGGCATTTTCCATCGACCTTTATTTATATTCTTCAATTCATCAGCATGGGAGAACTGCTCTTGTGCGTGAAATTTCGGAGGTGTTAAGAGAATTTCGGTAGCCATGTGATTGAATGCTAAAATAGATCATGCCATAGGCATGTGTGATTTGTGACATAAATGGGCCCTACTAGAATAAAAAGAAAACAGTTTCAACGTGTCCAAGTACTCTCTTGATAAATTGATAACTTTTTTTTCGTTTATTGGCTGTAATTTGCGCGTTTAATGTTCATGTGCAGTGTTCAGATCGAAGTGAAAAGACCATTCAGATTGATAAAACGAGTATATTTTGTCACTGACCATCCACTTATACCATCAACCATCGCCTTCAGGTCAAGTTCAGGACTCATTTAAGAGAAGAGGTGAGCGTGCACTGTGCATGCCCAAATCGAGACACAGCCGCCCTCCCGATGGACAGACCGCGCAGAAATACGTCCTCGTCGCGTTTGATTTCGCGCACGCGTACGACGTAGTGGACCACCACCTGCTACGCGTTCGCCTGCTGTAGATGGGGCTGTCAAATTGCACGGTGGCCTGGATTTGGCAGTGACTCCGGGACCGAAGAGTCCAGGTGGAACTAAATGGTGTGCTTTCCAGTGAGCGCATTTTCCGAACTGGCCTGCCGTAAGGAAGTGTCTTATCGCCAGTTTTATTTTGTATGGGCGGCTCGGCTGGTAGACGCACTCTGCGCGGTTCCCGGATGCTCCCCTACATGTACGCCGATGATACGGCGGCTCTCTGCACGGGCAACAACATCCAAGTCGCCAAGGACCGGGCGCAATAAAGCTGCTGCTGGCACCCTCATGAAGTGGACCCGACAGCACAAAATGGTGGTATCAGGAGCCAAGATCCAAGTACTGATGATGTCTCAGTGGGCCAGAGACGCCGATCCCTTCAATTTTAAGGTCGACGGGAAGTCTGTCACTGCTGGAGACACCCTACAGCTACTTGGCGTCACCATCGATCGGCTCCTCTATTTCGGTCCACACTGTAAGAGACTGTGGGAGAAGGTCCACCCCCGCATCTCCCACCTACGTCAACTGTCCGGCTGCAACTGGGGGCTGCACGAACAGCACCTCCGAACCGTCGCTACTGGCTACGTGAGAGGAGCGATGGAGTAAGCGGCCGCAGCGTGGCTCCACGCCACACCGCCATTTCATGTCGAGCTGCTGGAACGCAAAATGAGAGCGTCGGCGCGTATCATCACAGGATGCACCCATTCTACTCCCAGCCGAGTTAAGACTCCCCGCGTAGCGGCCAGAAGGAGGGTACTCACGACCCGACTGCTGGTGAAATTCCATACCCTACCGCCTGAAGACCCTCTGTGAAGACGTGCGGAGGCGACAGCGCCCTCCCGACTCTCCTCAGTGACCGGGTGGCGGCAGGTGGGCAAAGACATGTGGGATCAAGCAGGCATCTCCCTCCCCATCGAGTCTTTCCTTCCTCGACGTCTTCCACTGTGGGTATCAGGAGAGTGAGTCACATTTCAACTAGACGTGGGCCCACTGACATCAGGAGCGCCACCTGTCCGGAAGAAGCGAGTAGCTCTCCCCAACCTCGCTTCCCTGACTCAATGTGCCACATGGGTGTGGACCGACGGTTCAGTGCACGGAGAGGTCACGAGCGGGGGAGCTGGGTCTTCATCGAGTCACCAGACAGAGCCCAGCATGAGCTCAGGCGACCAGCAGGCTCGCTCTACTCGAGTTTTCAGGCTGAGATGGTAGCCATCCAAACTGCCTGTGTCTTCCTACTGGACTAATCAGTGTACACAGAAGATCCAGTCATCTTCAGCATGGCCTGCCAAGGTGACGACAATTATAGAAATAAAATGGCTTCAATGTCTGCAGATAAGACAGCGAATCGGTAAAATCGCAAACTTCCTCACCATCAGCTTAGACACCTGGTCCAAACAGCAAAAAAAATGGAGTACAGCTCTGAAGTAAAAATGGATCCTTCGTAAGGCAAACTAGAAAACTTCTCAACATCGTCACCAACAAATGCACGCCCTGTGCCATTTTCACTTTCTTTTGCAACCGTCTATATAGAAACAGACATGGTTTTCGAACGGCTCCGCAAGCAAGTTCATAAAATACTGGCGCGTCGGTTCAGGAGGCAAATTTTTGCTTTGTTGGCGTAGGTTGTGTTCGTGTTAACTGTCGAGATGAGCTATGGTTCAATAACAGCTGCTTCATGTGGTTCGACGAGATTGCTGTCGATACCAGCCTGTGCCAGCCAGGCACAGACTCTCACTCCCTGGTGACGGGTTGCAAAACGCGAGCCACTGTCTATCTGACTGAGGTAGGCGTCGCCAAAAAAAATGTTTGGTATGTGGGGCGTGTTGGTGACTTATTTTAAAGGGAACGTGGCACCTTGGTAAAATCCTGGAATTTTGTGTAATTAGGCGTACTTTTAGCCGAAAATAATGAAACCACTCAAGATTTCTCTGAAAAATGTACAACAAGCTCAATGCTTTTATTTTTAAAATACTCCTCTAGAAAAATGAATAAATATCTGCCTCTGGATGATGTCATGATCTGGCAACCACTACCATACTCGAAACACTTCAAGGGCTTCGATTGGCTGATGCTTATCGTGATGTCAGCATATGTCGTCACACCAGCAGCTCACAACAATGGCCGCCTGGCGAGAAGTACATGAGAGGTACATTTCGGGTAGGTTTTAGTTTTTTTCTACGGAAAAATTGAGTTCCAAGACAAATGATATATAGAGCACCTGGTTTTCCGATTTGCTTTACAACTTGGCTATCTCAGTTAAAATCACGTTCTAAAGGTGCCACATTCCTTTTAATGGCTTAATGCAAAGCGAGTATCTTAGTGCGCATTTGTAGCGGTATTTCACTAATTTCCACTAGCATGCTTATTATGAGTGAAGCTTGGAACGCTCCTGTTACTATTCTGATAGCGAGATGACGGACATATCGATAATCTTTTTCGCGGACTAAGGAGTGGCCTCATACGCAAGCCCGGTCTGCGACCTGGGATAACCCCCACCGGCGCAGGAGAGCCGCATGACAATGTGCTGAAATCAACCATATTTCATTCTCAATGTATCTCTTCATAAGCCTGTAGGTCAGTGCCATCATTCTTTTCTTTGAATATCCCGCAGTCAACCCCGGATTCGACCCGCGCACCCCTCATCTTACTTACTTATGGCTTTTTATTAGGCGTTCTGTGCATAGCACCTTTGCCCGCCTCTAAAGGAGTGTGTGGGAGAATTTTAGAATTTTGTGTGAGGGCAAGCTACGTTAGTCTGTTAAAGCAATGGGAGTTATTTCAAGTAATGGGTTGCAAGATGTTTTAGCTTGCAAATGGACGGTCGTGGCAATGGCATAGCCATGCCAAGGGAGGTCTTTTAATAAGTTTAGACCCGCAGAGTGCGAAGGTTATTTCTGTGGTTGAAGACCTTAAATTTAGAATTTGAAATTTAGAATTTGGAATTTAGAATTTAGAATTTTGTGTGTCAGCTATTGATGTCCGCTTGTATACGTAACTCGAAAACCTCCGTTAACTCAATAATTTCGTATTTTAGAAAGTGCGCTAAACACCTGGCTAGGGTGCCGCGAATTTACCCTGCAACCCGGAGGTGAAGTTGCAGCTCCCCTCTCCGGCTGGGCAGCCGCCGCGCAGAGAAAGAAGTGTGAGAGGATAGTTAGATTGTTAGTAAGAGTATAGGTGTGGTTAGTATAGACCCGCAGTGAAAGGTATCACTGCGGTGAAGAAATCTAACCTATCTAACCTAACCTGATTTCAAAGTTAGCCTAACATAACCTATCCTTAGCCTACAATGAACCATTTAAAGGTTACAAAACTATTGCTTAAATTTCGCAGTGGATCATCTATGATTGGGAAATAGGCAATTCCTACTTTGGGGTGTGCACCATGCACCCTCCATCATATATACTGGGAGGGGTGATTTATAGAAACTTCTCTAGCCCAGAGTCCTTTAGGAATTTAAAGACTTTTTCGAGTAGCTCAGGATGGTCGTTACCGAGCAGAGTTTTTAGGTCTACAGGGATGTTTTGGATTCGGCAGTAATCTAGCATGGGTTGCCGATGGGTATTGTGCTGGGGACAATCGATGAGAATGTGATAGGGATTCTCCATTGCGTCGCAAGTACCACAGGTACCCGCGTTCCAATAGGCATTTAATGTTGTGTGTCCATTTCTGAGTCTGGTTAGAATAACCTCGCGCCGGCGACTCTTTTGGTTGGAACTGGGCCAGTAGCCGATGTTAGGCTTGATATAGAATAGGTGGGCGCTGTGGTTTGTAGTCCAGTTATTTTGAATTTGCTTCCGGATGGTGTCCTGGAGGAGAGCTTTGCTATCGTCTCCAGACCACGTTAAGGGTGCGATCTCTCTAAGTTCTAGGGACTTTTTTGCCTGCTCATCGGCCTTTTCATTTCCTTGAATTTTGCAGTGGCCCGGGATCCAAAGAAAAGAGACATCAGGGGTATCATCGATATCTTTCTGAATATCTGCTATAACGCGGTGGCTGGGGTTGACTACGTTACTGACGGCCTGCAGGACAGATTTAGAGTCTGAACAGATGACGGCTGAGTTGATATTTTGGGTTCTGATTATGGCTAATGCATTTAGGATGGCAACAGCCTCGGCTGTGAAGATAGAGCAGTTGTCCGGAAGTCTTTTCTGAAGGCAAATATTTTGCCCCCAGATGCCGAGGCCTACTTTTTCGCCTATTTTGGAGCCGTCTGTAAATATAAAGGTCTTGTCCGCGTTACAAGTACGGAACTCTAGGAATTTCTGGGAGACTTCTTCCTCTGAGAAGTCCGTTTTACGGGAAGTGAAAAGAAATTCCACTTTGGGCTCTTTCCGAGTCCAGAAGCGGGAGAGTGGGGGTTTGCCTATTGTTGCTGGCAGTGCAAGATTGAGGCTTTCCAGGGTTTTCGCTACTCTGTGCTTAAATGGGGGCCACTTCTGTAGAGTGGCTTTATTTGCTCGTCTGGGGTGGGCAAAACATTGTTTTGCCGGGTGGTTTTTGGTGGATTGGACTTTAATGTAGTAAGAAATAAGCTGGGCGTCGCGTCTTGTCTGCAATGGCCACAGCCCGCTATCAGTTAGCAGGCTGGTGATGGGGGATTCTCTGAGCGCGCCTGTGGCTGCCCGGATACTGGCATTTTGGACTCGCTCTAGCTTTAATTTATTGGTCTTGTTCGTCGAGTCAAAAACGAACGAATTATATTCGAGAATGGACCGAATCAGGGACTTGTAGAGCATAAGCAGGGTCTTTCGATCCCCGCCATACTCTGTGCCGCCGAGCATGCGGAGAATGTTGACTCGCTTTTGACAGCTAGAGACGACTTTGGTGATGTGCTCATTGAAACTCAATCGGGAATCTAGGGTGACGCCCAAGAATTTGAAGCTGTTGGTGCATTCAATAGGTTTACCCGAGATTTGGAGCCGTGGAGGGTCGTGTCTGGAATGCGCTCTGGCAAAGACAACGACTGATGATTTTTCCGCCGAGAGTGATAGACCCATTAAACTACACCAATTATCGATGTCGTTTAAGCTATCCTGCAACTGCGTAGTTGCATGTTGAAATTCTGGTTCATTATACCGCCTGGTATCGATTGCAGTGGCTTTCCAAATGGCGACATCGTCCGCAAAAAGGGAGTAATTTATTCCAGGCGGTAGCTTTTTGGCGAAGAGATCATTGATCATTACTAGAAAGAGGGTGGGGGACAGAACGCTACCCTGGGGTGTGCCTTGGTCTTAGGTTGCCAGGTAGGAGAATGTGGTGCCCCAACGGACTTTAAATTTTCGGTCCTTGAGGAAGTTTTCAATGAATTTTGCAAGGTGGCCGCGAATTCCTAGCTTGCTTAATTTAAACAAAAGGGCGTCTTTTTGTACGCGATCGAACGCCGATTTAATGTCTAAGAATGCAGCTATTGTTACTTGCTTTTTGTAAAAGCCATTTTGGATGTCACTGACTAGTTTCACCAAATTGTCAGTGGTGGCTCGCCCGTGCCGGAAGCCTGATTGCATAGCATCAAGCTTCTTTTCGAGGATCTCGTGAAGTCTAACGTTTACCATGCGCTCGACAAGCTTGCTAGCACAGCTAGTAAGCGAAACTGGGCGATAACCTTTTGGGTCTGTTTTTTTCTTTGCCAGGTTTTGGAAGGGGAATGATAATACTCTCTCGCCACGATGTGGGGAAAGAGTCGCTAAGAAACATGTTGTTAATGGCCGAAAGCAGGTACTTTAGTGCTGTTTGGCTGAGGTGCCTGAAGAAAGAGTATTGAATTTCGTCAGGGCCCACTGCAGTGTTTCCACACTTGCTAATGGCGTAATTTAGCTCGGTCATTGTAAATGGTACGTTATAATACTCTTGATTACCATAATTGATGAATGTGTGCTTTTTGCACCATTCTGCCTGGTCTTTGGAGCGCTGGCACCCCTCATCACGAGACAGGACCTCTAACCACTAGACCACTGCGCCACACTGTACCGACTCCCACTAACCCTACACCTGTGACCCGTCAGGAGGTCACTGGCCGGTATCACGCAATCAAAACGATGCCGTGATCGTGGCGCCGGGTGTTGTGTTCGTACAGAAAAGGCATGGTATAAAGCTGCTTCTAGAAGACGAACCAAACATTAGATTCGCCTAGAATCACTTGTATCGGCGACCCAGGACCCTAAGCTAGCTTTATGCCAAATTGCATCCACTTCCATTTATTTTGAGGACTTGAAACCATGGTGAGAAGCAAACATGTTCCGAGAAATTTAGCTCCTTGAAATACCCTTTCGGACCAATTACTCGAAAGCCGTTGGAGATAAGTGGGTAGTGTAAATCAATTGAATGTCTGCAATTAATTTTCCTATTCAGCCATGTCAATTCTGAGCTTGTGAATGAAATGTGCTCTGAACCGAAAAGCTGCAAATAAAAGGTTTTCTACTAAAATTATATTTATACATATAAGACAATGAATTTTATTATCACGATATCCATCTCCGAATATTATCAGGCGGAAGCAATGTTCTTTCATTATTTGAAATGAAAAGTCAAATCGGCGCATTAGATCGCGAGAGATTAAGATTTAAATGAAATGAGCAAAAATGTAGTCCTCCGGCAAAATGGCAAAAACTAGGTCAGAATTTTACGTTTTCCACTGGAAACTATGCCTAAGCACAAGAAAATTGACGTAGCTGCCTCCACGTGGCTGTCTTTAAACTAATTGAAGCGTGCCTTCTGACATTTCGAGCTTTCAAGTCGGCTGTCAAATTTCAATATCTTTTTGCTTGTACTAGAAATACTGCGTTTTGGCGTAATAAATATTGTCGGACCAGTTCGAACTTTTTTTCTTAGGTGGCCTTGTTGCTTATTCAAAAGGAGGCAAATTTCAAGTTCGTCGCTTAAGAAATAAAAATGATAAAAATGCAAAATTGAAAACATTTGTTCCAAAATTTCTCAAAAACTATTTTGAATTTAAATTCGGGGGTCTTAGTTTGGGCGTCTAGCGTAAAAGAGCAATCACCCTACACAATTGCAGAGCCCTGGTATCAACTGTCAGAACCGCCAAACGGCCAGAATAGAGCCTCTTGAGAAATCTCAATCCGCTTCGCTCCATGGATTTCGTCATGCGGCTCTGACACAGCCGTACTCGATCTTCGGACGAATAAGTGATCTATACAGCATAAGAAGCTTATAACGTAGCGTATAACAATGAGCGTATAACGTGTGCATAACGTATATATAGGCGATAAGCGTATAACGTGTATAGCATGAGAAACATTTCTCTATCTGCACGGTATCTCATCCTCGTCAACACCTTCAGTATTTTCAGCGTATCGAAACATTTTTTTGCGGAAATCTTTCAGGTGTGGCACATATGAAAGCTTATCGAGTGTGAGCCTGATAAATCTGGTTTCTGCTACAACGTCGCTCGGATTTCCGCGAATTTACAAAATCGGGTATTCAGTCTCAATGTCTATTATAAAAGTGCATGCACTATGTCTTTGAACTTGAAAATTTCAGTCCATTGCGTGTGATCCATTGCTGCAATATGTCAAGGCCAAGCTGCAGCCGCCTCTGCGCAGCTGCTGTAGTAGACACTGTCACACATATTGTGAAGTCTTAACGAAAAACACGTGACGTATGTTTGCGGGAAGTGTCTGCAATATCATTGGTCATAACTGCAAACAAGGCTATGAATATCGCAGAATCCTGGGCTATGCTACTCTGTTGCTGATGCCAATCCGATACGACTGAGTTTACGCGAAATCTAAAATACCTATTTTTCGGAATATTAGAAATAAACCACCCCAAGTGGCCTCGCACGCCGAGTCCAAAGAGTTTCTGCAGAACGCCATTGGATAGCAAAGGCGCCCCCCAAGAGATGATGGCGCCCCCTGGGGATGAAGGCGCCCCCTCCAGAAAATCTTGCACCACTTCTCGAAAATGGAATCCGCCGTCTCTGGTTCCGCCTGGTGAAATAGACATGTAAGCCTCTGGTACCACTTGTTCATCGGGTTCTTGAAGTTCGTCATCCAACCTTCCTTTGACTCTGTTCTCACTTGAATTTTACCATCTTCACCTAGTGCAGCAAAATTTTCCGTGGAAATCCCCCTTTCGTTTACGAACTCGAGCAGCTTCCTCGCTTGAGTACTGCCTTTGTGGTCATCGGAGCAAACAAAATGACCAGCATGCGTATCACCAGGGAACAGATTGGTAGAGACATGCTCCTCCTTGGCCGTGTTCAGTCGATTTTTGCTCGAAGCCGTGGATGCTCTCTCTTTTGTTTTTACTTGTTTTCCATCACAAAACAGGGCTGTAGTTCCTTTAGCAGCCTCATCGAGTTCTGTTAGCCTTATTTTCCAGGAGTTCTTAAGAGCTGTCTGTCTCAAGCTTGCTTTTGTCACAGCTCCCTTTCCAGAGTCTGGAGTTATCAAGCCAAGGCCGTTTGAATACGCTGTAAGAATCTTTCATCCCCGCGTGTCTGTAGCATGTAATTCTTTGGCAATCTTGCTTAAATCCAGTTTCTCGGCGCTCTCGTCCTTGTCTATGATTTTTGCAATGAATTCCGAATCTCTTTCAGAACTGGTTATCTTTTCGTCTTCATCTTGGCTTTCAGTATCATCTGGTGTCGCCGTGTAGCGGGAAACTTCAATGATTGTTTCAGGACATTTTCTTTCTACACTCTCTATGCTTCCTCTTGTCCTCTTGTCTTGTTCCTCTTGTCTTGTCTCCATATCATTCCACTTTCTGGCAGTGGCGTAGCCAGGATTCGGCCAAGGGGGTCCGACTACCGTCGGTGGGCCCCCAGGGCCGGGGGCCCCTTAGTAGTCGGGGCCCATCTCCTATATGTGTCGTATAATATTTTGGCATAAAAAAATTTACACGACGGAAATTTTTCGATCCATTTTGTTTGTTATTATTTTGTTTAAAGTTTGATTTTTCTCGGTCCGACCAATTGTTGGTAAATTTAGGTTACCAAATATTAAGGCTGGCCCATACCTAAATAACAGCGTGGCTATAATAACAGTTTTGTGGCACATTTCGGGAAATCAAATGTTGCTGCGTGCATGATGTTAAACCTGACTTTACCTCAATTCACTCTGGTAATCAGGTATGAAGTTATTGGAGGTCAGTCGTTTTGAGTATGAATAAATGGTCTTCTAAGGAAAATGATTACCAGTTTTTTCCGGGTATTCGAATTCATGAGCTCTTTAATCAGAAAGATTCCAAAGAAATGGAAAAATGAATAAAAATACAAGGGATATGGTGGATGGTGGTGAGTTCCGGACGTCATATAACGTCTATTCCGCGGAAAGATCCTGATGAATTCACCACAATTGCTTTCTTACCCTTGCTATGTTGTAAATGAGCAAATTAACAAGTTCTCGGAAGGCCTACTGGAGATAGGGTGCCATAAACCGCAGTGTTGTGGGAATGACCTAGGACCCTAAAAGATGATACAGATGACAGTAAAAGCGCTGAAAGACTGGCAGCCTAAAACGCCAAAGTCCAGAAACTAAAACGTCTAAACCCTAAAAAGCCCAAAAAGGCTACGTCAAGGTAAAGATAAGAAAAAGCGTGGGATAAAGATAAAAAAAGCTTAACCTCATCCCACGTTTTTTTCTTATCTTTACCTTGACGTAGCCTTTTGGGCTTTTTAGGGTTTAGACGTTTTAGTTTCTGGGCTTTGGCGTTTTAGGCTGCCAGTCTTTTAGCGCTTTTACTGTCATCTGTATCATCTTTTAGGGTCCTAGGTCATTCCCACAACACAATAAGCAAATTGCCAAAAAATACGCGCCTGAGATAACTATCGCCTTGGATTACTCTGTCATTGTTATCTTAAACCTTTCATACATATTTTTATTTTTGGGATCATGCTCATCAATGTGTGTCATTTTCCTTGTTTGTCTGGTTTTCTACGAAAATATTTGGCAGTTGTTTACTTCAGAATATTTAGGACGGTTGTTATTGGGACTAAGCTAATAGATTGAAAACCAGCTGAAGTTCCAAATTCCCTGTTCGATTTGCTATTATGGATGCTAAAATGATATTAATTTTTGCCTTTCCTTCAGTAATGGTGTCTGATCGACATGTTTCAATTTGTCTTTTTTGGTACGCAATGGGAAAATATAAATTTTTCCGAGGCCTATGATTTTTCGAAAGTCTTCTTTGAGCCTAGGATCTCGAGCGATATCTCTGGATTGCATTCTAAAATCTAAAAGAAATGGAAAGGAAAAAGGACGCTCAGTAAAAAAGATATATGATTGTGCCCCAGATGCTATATAAAACCCATTCCATGGACGATCCTGCTGATGAAACCGCTCACTTACTCCTCCCTAGCCATTGGTTGGAGATCCCGGGGGCTTGGGGAGGTGAGTATTTCCTTGGACTTTAGGTCTCTGATAGGCTTTGTACAGGGCTTGTATTGCTATGCTAGTGTGAAGCCACCCAGGACCATCACCCACCGCCCCCGCCCCCTGACCCCTGGCTCGAGCAGAGATCTCAAGGGGCCTAGCACTTGACACGGCGCCGAAACCAGTGTCTGGGACCCCGAAAACAACACTTTTCCCGCAAATCAGTACTAAAGTTCCCCAAAACCAGCATTTGAGGATACCATGAGACTACGTACTGGGACTCCCTGGAACTTACTCTCGTGGGGCCCTGGGGATAACTTTGAGGGGAGGGGGAGGAAGGAGAGGAGTGCTCGCTGAGACTAGCTTTTGGGGACACCTGAGGGCAGCTTCAGGGGACTCCTGAGACTAACTCCTGGAGACCTCGTGAGACTAATTGTCGGATCTCTGAGATTAGCTCTCCGGCCCTCCTTACACTAGAACTGAAAGGTACTCTGAAAATAACTCGGACTTCCGAGATTAGTTCTTGGGGGACCTGAAACTAGCTCTGGGGCCGCCTAAGACCAACACCTGGCGCTACTTACAATGTTAATTTCCGGCCCCTCTCCCGATTAGATCTCAGGGAGTCTCTGATACTGATTCACGGCGCCTCTTAACCAAAATTGTGGACTCCTGAGAATCTCTCGGGGCTCCCTTGATTAGTTATCGGCAACACCTTTGGGCCTATTTATCGGGCCCCCAGATTTACTCTGGGGAGGGGGCTGAGACTGACTCTCAGGGCCATCCAGATTAGCTCTTGGGGGTCCCCTGAGGCTGTCTCTGGAGTGGGGTGGGGGGGGCTGGGAATGACTTCCGACAGCCCTCTGAGACTAACTCTGGGGCGCCCCCCTGAGACTAACACTCGAGGAGGGAGGCGTGGAAGCACCCCTGAGACTGAGTATTTGGCACGGCACTCCTGAGACTGCCTCCTCGGAAGCCCAGATTAGCTCTCAGATGCCAAAGGCTAACTCGTGGCCGTGAGACCAAAATTCGGGAGCACCTCTGGGAATTACTCTCAAAGCCCCAAAATTAGTTCTTGGACGAATCGGAGACTAGCTCCCGGGAGCACTCTGAGACTAACTTTTAGCTGCTCCCTGAGATGGACTCTCGGGGCCTCTTATGCAACAACTAGGGGGGGCACAGCCTCAGGCTAAATCTCGAGGGTTCCCAGGATTACCCCTTGGGTGCCTCCTGAGATCAGCACTCTGCAGATCAAATGAGACTAACTCTCGGATTTCCAGATTAACTATCGGGGCCACCTGAAAGTAAATATTGACCCCTGAAAGAGACGCCCGTAAGACTATGAGACCGAATATCAGGGGTCCTCTAAGACTGACTCTCGGGGTCCCCTTGACCGACTCTTGGGGTTCTCTGAGACTGACTCTCATGGAGCCCCCTGAAATAGACTGTCGCGGGGCCCTGAGAACAACTCTCTGGGGGAACCTGGGACGAGCTCGGCCCCCTGAGACCGACTCTGGGGGCCCCTGAGACCGACTTTCGGGATCCCCTGAGACTGACTCCCAGGGACCCCTGAAATCTACTTTTGGGGGTCTTGAGACTGACCCTCAGAGCGGGGCCCTAAGGCCACTCCGGGACGCCCTGAGAACGAATCTTCAGGGGCTACTGATACTGATTCTGGGGGCCCCGTGATCAGAGAATGCTTTGCAGTGGTTCAGATTGGCCCAAAGGGGGGTCTTCGGACCCCCAGAACCCCTTGGCTACGCCACTGCATCTACACATTCGGGGGCCCGCCGAGATCAGCACTTGGAGGCCCCTGAAAGCATTGCTCCCCCCGATACCAATACTCCGGAGCCCCTGGATACTGATGCGCGGGGCTCCTAAGACCAAGCTCGGGGTTCCACTTAGATCAGGTTCGGGGGCATCCTTAGGCCATGCTTGCGCTTTTCTCAGGAGTAACTCGACACCGTTGCTCGGGGGCCCCCAGATCAACATTCGGAGGCCCCCCCGAGACTAATGCTCGGTACTCTGGAGCCCCTCGATACCAATGCTCGAGGACCCTGAGCCCAAGCCTGGGCCCCTGAGATCAAACTCTGGGTCCCATGGGGCCAATTCTCGTGCCTCGCTCATAAGTCCCCTCGATATCGATAGTCGGGGGGGCACCCCGAGATCAATATTGTCCCCCTCCACTTCCCGAGATCAATGTTCGCTGCTCTGGAGCCATCAATACCAATGCTCGGGGGATCCCTGAGACCAACTGTAAAGCCCCTAAGACCAAGATCGAAAGGCCCGCGAGACCAAGCTCGGGGCTCCCTGAGACCAAGCTCGGAAGGCCCGTGAGACCAAGCTCGGGCCCCCTGAGACCAAGCTCAGGCCCCCTGATGCAAAGATTGGGACCCCCTGAGACCAAGCACGGGGCCCCTGAGACCAAGCTTGGGGGACCTGAGACCAAGCTCGAGGAGCCCCTGATACCAAGCTTGGGGGGCCCCTGAGACCAAATTCGGGGCCCCTGAGACCAAGCTCGGGGGCCCCCGAGATCCATGTCTGGTTCCTTAGAGTCTCAATACCGATAATCAGGGGCCCCTGAGACCAAGTTCGGGTTCCCCTGAGACCAACCAGGGGCCGAGACCGAACTCGGGGCCCCCTGAGACCGAGCCCGGGGACCCCTGAGACCAAGCTCGGGGGGCCTCTGAGACCAAGATCGAAAGACCCGTGAGATTAAGCTCGGGGGGCCCCTGAGACCGAGCTCAGGGGCCCCCAAGATCCATGTTTGGTACTCTGGAGCCCTCGATACCGATGATTGGGGGCCCCTGAGACCAAGCTCGGAAAGCCCGTGAGACCAAGCTCAGGGGCCCCCTGAGACCAAGCTCGGGGGCCCCTGAGACCAATTTCGGAGGTCCCTTGAGACCAAGCTTGGGCGCTCCCTGAGACCAAGCTCGGGGCCCCTAAGATCTAGCTCGGGCCCCCTGAGACCAAGCTCAGGAGGCCCGTGAGACCAAGCTCGGAGGGCCCCTGAGACCAAGCTCAGGCCCCCCCGAGATCAACGTTCAGTACCCTGGAGCCCTCAATACCGATGATCGGGCCCCTGAGACCAAGCTCGGAAAGCCCGTGAGACCAAGCTCGGGGGCCCCCTGAGACCAAGCTCGGGGGCCCCTGAGACCAAGTTCGGAGGTCCCTTGAGACTAAGCTCGGGCGCTCCCTGAGACCAAGCTCGGGCCACCTGAGACCGAGCTCGGGGGCCCCTGAGACCAAGATCAAGGGGGGACCCGTAAGACCAAGCTTGGGGCCCCCTGAGACCAAGCTCGGAGGTCCCTTGAGACCAACCTCGGGGGGCCTGAGATCGAGTTCGGAGGGCCCCTGAGACCAAGCTCAGGGGGCCCCTGAGACCAATACTCGTGTTTTCCAGTGCATAAGGTCAGCCCAAGGCGGGGGTTCGCGGACCCCAAGGACCCCCTTGGCTACGCCACTGCTTTCTGGTAACTTCAAGGTCCACGACAGCTTTTTTATTCAGAATATAGAGCCCTCTGCTGGTTCGCTAATCATTTAGAAAATCACAGTCTTCACTCATTCTGGGCTTCTTGGAGTGGCTGGCTATATCGAACAGCGCATCAAACTTGCTCATCTTAACTGCGATTAAACCTTTTAACACGCGCATAGACGGGGTCTGACCCACCTTCGGCTTTGACAGGGGGAGTGGGTACCCGCCCCCCTAAGATCTCGAAAACCACGCTAGATAGCAAAAAACGGTAAAAGGCGTTGGGTAGCCCATCCACTTCCCTATCAAAAATATTTGAACCATTTTTTAGGTCACATTTAAAGTCACTAGAGGTCAAAACATGCCATCATAGGGATAACATGTAAATGAAGGTTTTTGGTCGTTACATCTGAACAAGTCAAGGTAGAGAAATAATTTAAACCATTGGAATCCTCGCAGAAGCTGAATCGAATGGTATGCGTATATATATATATATATATATATATATATATATTTGCATATGAAGGCAATAGTTTTTCTTTTATGCAAGCCTTATTGAATGCGATTGCATATTTTGCTTTTATAAGTTTCTTTTCCAACTTCTCTTATTTCCTAATAACTTTCGTTTGGTCTTCACTCAGTTCGTGTAAAGTTTCGCCTAATGACATGTGTTATGTATTACAACGCGTTTCAATGGCCCTCCATCATCGTCAGGTAACGTTATCACACTAGGCAAGTACAATTATTCACATATTGTTAAAATTTAAACGTATAGTACAAAAAACATGATTACTACATCCCGGCTAATGTCTTTAACACTAGCAGTGCCGTGATGTAATTTTTGCACGAGGATTTTATGAACGGCAATTCCTTATTAATTTTCATTGGTTCAAACATTTCATTTCAGGGGGTTGCGCTCCGGCTTTTTAGCCTATGCCAAAAATGGCAACCTCAAATCTGGCATTCACCATGGTGATGACGTCAGCGATCGCCTAGAGTTGCTTAGCAACGCATTGTCGCTGAGCATTGTAGAAGACGGGGCTATCAGGAGATAAGTTGCGTGTTAGGGGCAATAATACTGTTTTTGAGGACGTGGGGTAATAAATCTTGGGTCTACCCTTCGCCAGATGAATCTTGAAACCGTAAAACACTCCACGATCCGGAGTCGATTCTCATTGAATGAATGGGCGGCTCCACCTTGAGAGCAACTGCTGACGTCACAAACGTAAAAGTCTCTAGAAATAGAGGTTGCCATTTTTTGAGAGGGGAGCGTTCTACCTCTACATTTAAAGGCCTTGGGTTCAAATCAAGCCGTGCCGGAAAACTTTTTACTGCACGGCTTTACTGCACGGGTGACCAAGGCAGTGATGAAAAGAGCAGGAACACTTCTCGCCGTGATGACGTCGATTGGGGCACCTAAAATTCTCTAGTTGACTAACCTTATAAAGTAAAGTAATCTTGACTTCTCGCGTGTATTCCAACAGGCTGGTCTTGGAGGCGGTGCACAGAACAACACATAATAACAATCATTGGAGTGCGGTGCACAGAACAACACATAATAATAATCATAAATGCAATCATTACTACATCTTGGCAGTAATCTTCAATACCAGACTAAGTCCGGCGATTGCCGCCTGACACATTAGACAAAACACAGATACCTTATCACTTCATGTTGATGGTGATGCCGGAACAGTTGTTAAGGACAAGTTGTCCCAAAGCGCGAAAATTGACTGGGATCTTGCCGTCGTCAGAGGAGCTCTCCAATGCAACTTTCTGCCTCTTGTTGCGTTGCTCGATTTCGAAAGGCGCCCCTTCGAGGATGCTCAGCGACATTGCCCTTTGGACGTCAACTGTCGCGTCAGTATAGTTGGCGAGACTTGATACAGACTTATGCCCGCTCATTTGAGCCACGTAGGCGGGTGGGCAACCGGCATCCAAAGTGCGCTGTATCGCCGTCTTTCTGACGCTGTGGTTGGTTTTTTGCCCTTGATGCCCGCTGCATGACATCCAGAGGCCAGTAAGCTTCCGAGCTTGTTGACACCAAGAGGCGCGTTGGAAAACCAGATCGGGTTGTCGCTCTTCCTCTGGTGGTTGATCGCAAGAAAAAACGGCGCGTCGTCTACACAAGAAACAGGAGGACGGCGCTTTGCATACTCTTCGTATGCCTGGACGGGGCAACGGCCATCCCCTGCTGCTTGGCTCTCGAATGCCTTTGGAATAAAGGCTCTTGATTGACCCTCTCCAGTGCGGGTCTTGGTGAGGCGTTCCATGAATTTTAAGTACCGCCTTCCACTCGCATCTGCTTCTACCTTGACGTCTCCCCCAGCGCATCTGGCGGGCTTCATGACGTCCTCGCAGACCAAACAGCATCGTCAGGTACAATCAAATCGTCCTGAGCACGGACATGGGATTTTCATATCCCAGCTGACCAGATTGCCAAAGCTGATCTTCCTCATCAAACGTTATCGACTCTGACCTGTTGGGCCTATTTCCTTGTCCAAGCAGTTTGAGTTTTTTTCAGTTTTGCGCTTTTTGCATCCCTGCTTCCTTTGAATACTGGATGACTTTCCAAATCACTAGGGTAGTTATTTTCCCTAAAGTACTTTAGGGTCAGGCAGTACATATTTTGGATGGATGATACTTCATAATCCTTTCCATTCTTTCGTTTCATCGTAAGCAAAAGCTGGCAAGTACTGCATTCAGTTCATTTTCGGGAAGGCTGAGCAGATCCCGTCCAAATCCCAGTGAAAAGGATTCTTCTTTCAATTGATTGATCCAGAAGTTAGTCTTTAGTATTGTTTCTTTACTTGTTGTCTCTTCGACGGCTTTCAGCGTGTCTCTTTCGATCTTTTTTACCGTGTCATTCACCTCATTCATTATATCTTCTGCTAAGTGAAAACGAGGGACACTCATGATATGTCTACTTTCAAACTAAGCCTACAAACGTACGGGCTGTAGTAAAATACTACTGCACTTGAGGCTCGGCGTAAATTGATCAAAACCTCGGTTGGTTGAAATCTCCGGCACTTGGCCTTCGGCCGCGTGCCGGAAATTTCAACCAACCTCGGTTTATATCAATTTACCTTCCGAGCCCCGTGCAGTAATATATATTACAAGTGTCCTAGTTACAAATCTACCACTCCCTCTTTTTTGCGCTGAATGTTCTTATTTTGATCTTGCGCTCATTTTGACGAGGAAACCTCCACATTCACGATGTTTGGAGCATTCTTAAAATATTTTCCCAGACATATGTTCAACCGCTATTGAGGGTGATGACGCCGCGATGTTCTCGCTGGTCACACATGCTGGGAAGGAAGTGCTGGATGTAAGCAGCTTCTAATATTTTAAGTCGTCTGTGGTTAGTTTCCCTGATCAGGATGGACGTGTTTTGGGTGAGGTCACTCCTTGTCAGGTTCTGGTTGTGGATGGATTTTGAGTGCTCAGCCGGGCCACCAGTTTGAAGGTGCATAGTTAGTCGGCGCGACAAGGAGGTAGTAGTATGTCCTATGTAAGAGGCTGTGTCACGGAGCTTACAATCTCCGTAGGGGCACTTATACTTGTAGACGACGTTAGTCTCTTTCAGGAAACTACTCTTCTCCTTGTTGCGTAGAACTAGATTGCATGACTTTGGGGATTTGTAATAGATTAGTAGTTTGATGTTGTGTCCTTCGTTCGGTTTCAAATTCTTGCTGATTATGCTCTTCAACACCTTCTCATCCTCCTTGTAGCCACTGCTCATCTGATTCATGTAGAATAGCTTGTGAATCTTTGTTGTGCTTGGGTGGTCTTTGCTTTTCTGGTCCGGGTTTGCATGGAATAACTCGAGGGCTCTTTAGATCTCCTCGTCGATTTCCTGACATGAATAGTTGTTGTTCGTTAGCATCTGTTTGATATACTGCAACTCCTTGTGCACCAATTGCCAGGTGCTGCAGGTGGTGTGGGCTCTACGTACGTAGGTGCGCACAACTCCTGTTTTGTACCGCTGTGGGCAGATACTCCGAGCGTTTAGACATTTTCCTTTGTCTGTAGGCTTCCTATATATGCTGGTGATGAACCCGCCATCTTTGGCTTGGATATCCACGTCTAGGAAGTGTAGTTTCCGGTTGTTTTCGGTCTCGAAAGTAAATTTCAGAACAGATTCATGTTGAAATTTCGCCCTCAGATCTTGGAGGGGACTTCGTGTTGTCAATCTGCAAGCAGATGTCATCTACATACCGCTTGTAGAGAGACAGCGGCTTTTCAAGACCACCAAGCACTTTGGCTTCCACCTGGCACATTTAGGCGTTCGCAAACAGCACCCCGAGAGGAGAGCCCATGGCCACCCCGTCGATCTGCTGATAGAGGTTCCCCGAGGGGGCAGCGAAACGGTGCTTCAGTGGTGCATATTTGAAGCATCTTTTGAGAAGGTCAGGTGGAAGCTTGCATGGAGGTGGTAGCGTCTCATGGTGATAGACATTTTGCAAGATTATATCTATAGTTTCTTTTACAGGCACGTTGGTAAAGAGGCTCTCCACATCTAGTGATGCAAGGATACCTGCAGGTTTTACTGAGTTCAATACTTGAATAAACTCTTCACTTGATCTTAGTGTGTTATCCACCGGGATGTACGGCGAGATGAGACTGTTTAACCGCTTGGCCAGTTGGTATGTTGGAGTAGGGAGCTGAGATATTATTGGCCGAAGTGGGTTGTTGGGTTTGTGTGTCTTGACTGTACCTATATATATATATATATATATATATATATATATATATATTAGTATAAGACGGAAGCAAGTTATTATTAATACAGTGCTGGTTGAACGTCACCGCAGCTTTGGCTTTGTGTAGTTTTCTTTCTAGGGTTTCAATGTTCCTGATAAGTTTTCGGTTTTCTATGCTATGTTCGTGTAAAATTGTTCCGATATTCATGTCATATTAAAGAAAATTGAAGTAAAAACGCATCTAAAGTCGACCGGTTTCATTTATCTCACATAAACATTTTCAAGACTGAGGTACGTTGAATAGTAGTTACAAAATTTAAGGTTTGAATTTTTGATGTCTCGCACAAGATCCCATGCATATGAGCACTAATCACTTCACATTGCGGCAAATAAACATGCAACACGATTAACACCACAGAGATTGATTAGATTGTCAAGATGAATAAATTGTCTAAAAGGAAAGCTTTACATTACGAGACAAGGACAAAATTCATAATACACTCTAAGCGTTACAATGAAAGTACACGTGAGGGGGAGGGGCTACTCTATGATAGCCGAGGCCCCTCAAAAAAGTAGGAGAGTTCCCCTGGCGTTCTGCTGTTTATTGATCAGTGGGTCGCGCTCCCTGATGCACACGGCCTCTAGTGCCGCCAGGCGTCGGACGTCCCGAGCTCGTCCAATGATGGTGGTGTTCTCTACCAATTGCTGCCTGGTCAGTCGCCTGTGATGTTCTTCCAGGGTGTGGGAGGATGGTGCTCCACTCTGCAGGTGCATTGTGAGTCTTCTTGATAGCGTTGTTGTCGTGTACCCAATATAATTACTGTTTGGGAGGAGTGCACAGTCTCCTATCTGACAATTATATTGGTACACGACGTTTGTTTGTTTCAGTGCCGATTTGTCCTCCGCCATGTTGTTCTTCATTACCAGGGATGAAGTTGACGGGCTCTGGTAATAAACTTGCAGCTTGATGTTTGCCTCGGGATCGGTTGGCTTGCAGTTCTTTGTGATTATCCTTTTTTAGCACCTTTTCTTCGGTCTCGTAGCCTGCTGTCATTTGGCTTCTATAGAAGATGTTGATGGTGTTTGTTTGGTCTTTTGCTGCTGTTGCTGTTAAGTATTTGTTCAGAGTGTTGTTGATTTGTTGGTCTATAAATGCGATGTCGTAGCTGTTGTCCGCTAGCGTTTGTTTTATTCGTCTTAATTCTTTGTGCACGAGAGGCCATGAAGAACAGTGGGTGAGCGCCCGGTGAACGTATGCTCTCACCACACTGCTTTTGTAGCGTTGAGGGCACTGGCTCTTGTAATGTAGGCACCTTCCGGCGTCTGTCGTCTTGCGATGAACGCTGGTGACGAATGGTCCGTCAGCTGCGTCGATAGAAATGTCTAAGAAATTAATATTTTCTTCAACACTTTCTTCTACCGTGAAGGTAAGCCCCGACACTGCTTCTAGTCTCGACTTGAGGTGTTGCAAGTCATCTTGATCTCCAACTTCCAGAAGTATGTCATCAACATACCTGCAATAGAGGGCTGGTTTTTCAGGCGTGTGTTCTAACACTTCGTCTTCGACTGCCGCCATAAAGGCTTGGGCGAAGAGCACACCCAGTGGCGAGCCCATGGCAACACCGTCAGTTTGGTAATACATATTCCCTTGCGGGCATCGAAATGGAGACTTGGTGGTGCACAGCCTGAGCATGGCACACATAATGTGCTCGGGGATGTCAAGTCCTGGTAGTGTGTCATGGCGATACACATAATCAGCAAGGATCTTGATTGTCCGTTCCACAGGTACGTTGGTAAACAGGCTAGTCACGTCCAAAGAAGCTAGGCTTCCAGTCCTTGTCCTGCCTTTTACGAGATCGATGAACTCAGCCGATGATTTCAGCGAGTATGTTGATGGCACGTAAGGGCTGATGAGCTTGTTCAATGTTTTTGCTAGCTGATACGTAGGCAGCGGGATTTGTGATATAATGGGTCGCAGTGGGTTTCCTTCCTTGTGCGTTTTTACATTACCGTAAAAATATCCAGGCTGGTATTCACCCACTATCCGTTCAAACTTGATTACCTTACTGACCTTGTTGGAAGCGTCTATAAGGTTGTTGGCCTGCTTTTTAATTCTTCAACCGGATTTCTTGTTATTCTTTTGAACTTGGTTTCATCATTTAAGATGACAGCTGTTTTCTGATAGTATTCTTCAGCGTTTATCACGACAAATAGCTGGGCTTTGTCTGCTTTGCGCACGACGATGTTCTTATTGTGCTGGAGATCTTTAGCAGCGCACCGAAGACGTGGGTGAAGTGATGGCTTGCTACCTCCGCTCCTGTTTTTGGTACTTTCTGCCCTGAGCTGCTCCTGTACATCCGGGTTGACACTTATCTTATTTTCCCTATTCAGCTTGCAAATTCTCTGATACAAAAGCTCTAATTCAACTTTCTTGGCCTGCGTTGAATAACGGGGTGCTAGGGTATAAATAATGCCCAAGTTAAGCAGTTCTTTCTGGTCTTTTGTAAGAACAGTGCTGGATAGGTTGATAAATCCTTCCTTAGGTTTTAGCTATTGGGACCCAACCTCCATATAGCTTACACAACTTTTTCTGAATGCAACTCTCTTGTATTGCACTGCTGATACAAAGTTGCTGCTTCAAAACTTCATCAGTTCGGCTTCGAAGATCTTCGTCAATCAGCGCGCTATTGTATTCCAAAGTTTATCAGAAACTTCTTTTTTGGATGTTTTCCACAATACGTAACTCTACGTTGCAGTTCACTTTTCACTAGGTTCTTCCTGAACTCAAGTGTAAAATGCCTTTGCTGGATTGCTTCGTCGTTCAAATGTACATTAGTATAAGACGGAAGCAAGTTATTATTAATACAGTGCTGGTTGAACGTCACCGCAGCTTTGGCTTTGTGTAGTTTTCTTTCTAGGGTTTCAATGTTCCTGATAAGTTTTCGGTTTTCTATGCTATGTTCGTGTAAAATTGTTCCGATATTCATGTCATATTAAAGAAAATTGAAGTAAAAACGCACCTAAAGTCGACCGGTTCAGCACTGTTCTTACAAAAGACCAGAAAGAACTGCTTAACTTGGGCATTAGTTATACCCTAGCACCCCGTTATTCAACGCAGGCCAAGAAAGTTGAATTAGAGCTTTTGTATCAGAGAATTTGCAAGCTGAATAGGGAAAATAAGATAAGTGTCAACCCGGATGTACAGGAGCAGCTCAGGGCAGAAAGTACCAAAAACAGGAGCGGAGGTAGCAAGCCATCACTTCACCCACGTCTTCGGTGCGCTGCTAAAGATCTCCAGCACAATAAGAACATCGTCGTGCGCAAAGCAGACAAGCCCAGCTATTTGTCGTGATAAACGCTGAAGAATACTATCGAAAACAGCTGTCATCTTAAATGATGAAACCAAGTTCGCAAGAATAACAAGAAATCCGGTTGAAGAATTAAAAAAGCAGGCCAACAACCTTATAGACGCTTCCAACAAGGTCAGTAAGGTAATCAAGTTTGAACGGATAGTGGGTGAATACCAGCCTGGATATTTTTACGGTAATGTAAAACGCACAAGGAAGGAAACCCGCTGCGACCCATTATACTCTTGAATCCCGCACTTTGCTTACACGTGTATCAGCTATAGCAAAAAGCATTGAACAAGCTCATCAGGCCGCTGCGTGTGCCGTCAAATTATATGCACTCGCTGAAATCATCGGCTGATTTCATCGATCTCGTAAAAGGCAGGACAAGGACTGGAAGCCTCAGCTTCTTTGGACGTGACTTAAGCCTGTTTACCAACGGCTTACCTGTGCGAACGGACAATCAAGATCCTTGCTGATTATGTCTGTATCGCCATGACACTACCGGGACCTGAACATCGCCCGAGCACATTATGTGTGCCCATGCTTCGAGCTGTGCACCACCAAGTCTCCATTTCGATGCCCTGGAGGAATATGTATTACCAAACTGACGTTGTTGCCATAGGCTCGCCGCAGGTGTGAAACTCTTCGCCCAAACCCTTATGGCACTGGCAGTCGAAGACGAAGTGTTAGAACACACGCCTGAAAAACCAGCCCTCTAATTCAGCCCATATGTTGATGACATATTGCCTGGAAGTTGGAGATCAAGATGACTTGCAACACCTCAAAGTCGAACCGAAATCAAGCCAAGACTACCTTCGCTTATGAAGAAAGTGTTGAAGAAAATATTAATTTCTTGAACATTTCTATCGGCGTAGCTGGTGTGGGCCGATCACCAGCGTTCATCGCAAGGCAGCGGTACGCCGGAAACGTCGCCTACATTACAAGAGCCAGTGCCCTCAACGCTGCCGAAGCGGTGTGTTCGAAGGCGCCGTTCGCGGGCATGTCACCACTTTAACCGTAGACTCTCGTGCACAGGGAATTAAGACGAATAAAAGGAACAAACGCTGGCAGACAACGGCTCGACATCTTTATCTTGGCGAACAAGCTGCTTAACGGCAACGGCAGCAAAGGCAAAGGCAATCAGCGTCTTCTATGAAGCCAGATTATTTTGGCGAGCTACGAGGACCGAAGAAAAGGTGCTAAAGGATGATCTGAAACACGAGCAATAGTCGAACAAACATCGAAGCTGCAAGTTCCCGGCAGAGCCCGTCGGCTTCATCCTAATATGCTAGCTATAACGGAGAAAATTCGTCAGCGTGTAAACAAACGTCGTGCCAATATAATTGTCAGATAGAACTGTACTCCTCCCAAACAAAATATATTGGAGTACACATTAACAACACTTCGCGGAGACTCTGTCACCACTACAGTCGATATTTTCCAAAACCCTGGCGCTATCTGAGCGACTGACCAGGCAGCAAGTGGTATACCATCATTGGACGGCGCTCAGGACATCGGCGGCAACGCGAAACCGTATTGCGAGGAAAAGCGACCCGCTGATCAATGCAACAGAACGCCAGGAGAAGCTGCAACGAGGGCCTCGGCTATCATAAAGTAGCCTCCCCACTCGCGTCTTCTTTCATTGCGCAACGCTTAAGTGTATTAT
>JAOTON010001236.1:0-35000 GCA_034440635.1 Lepas anatifera
CTGACTGTTCGACTGACTGACTGTTCGTTCGACTGACTGACGAGTCGACTGATCGATCGACTGACTGACCGACAGACAGACACCGGATTTCTCTTTACAGTTCGATGCTTGCTGAATCGGTTCCTGCAGGCCTGTTCACACTGCATATGTTCGCAGTTCGTGCCAGCGAGTCCCGCCTTTCAGCCTGCCTTTCTTCAGTTCGTTCCTCTGTATCTCTCCATATGTTTGCGCTTCCAGTCTGCGGTTCTTTCAGCGTGATACCTGACGCCACTGAAATTGCGCCTGCTCGGCCGAGTTCAGTTCACCGTCTATCGTTCGCCCGGTCAGGCGTTCAGTTCCGATCGTCTTCCACAATGGCTGTACACGAACATTGCCTGCGCCTGCCCGGGACTGTTTACTGACTGGCTGATCGATTCTGGTTCACAACGTATTCGACTGCGATGTCTGCGTATTCTTCCGCTGCCCGATTGTTCTCGCATAGCCTTCTGGTTATATCTGCATGCAGCTGATAAAGGCACCAGTTCAACCGTTTGGTCTGCAGACTCGGCTTCCTCTCGTCTACCTTTGTATTCTTCCTCTGGCGTTCGTCTTGTATCTTCAGGCTGTAGCAAATCTGACTGTCTGCTGTTCCGTCCAGCTGTGTCTGGGGAATTGTCTGGCTGTTCGTAGCATCGTTCTCTCTACCCGTTCGTTCGCTGTCTCCCTGCTGCTCGCCCGTTCGACTGTTTTCTGCTCGTCTGTCTTCTGATCGTGTCCGTCTCCACACAGCCCGTTCGCTCCGGCATTCGCCTGACTGTTCAGGGTTAAACCGTTCGACTCGTTGCGCTCACCTGACAGCATATTTTCTGCTCGCTTCCTGTTCGGATCGTTCGTTCAAGTTCAGTTCGATTGTGACTGGATCGTTCGCCCGGAGTGCCTGTCTTCAAAATTGCCTGCCTCGTCCAAAGCCTGTTCAGTCTCGCCCGAAGTCAGCGCGCATCCGACAGCATGTATGTGTCGACCAGTTCGTCGGACTGGTTGTCTGCCTGCCTCGTCCGTCGATTGCGCCTGGACTCGACCGTGCGACTGACGCTCGTGCCTGACCGACACCATTCGTTCAGTTCGGAAATTGCCATTTCTGTTCGGTCCGCCCGCATTTTCGCCCGTTCGATGTTTCGGTGCTCTTCGTATGTCTTCTGACCGCTTCAGAGCGTCTGTTCAGCTGTTCGGTTGGCACCGTTACGTCTGTTCGTATGTGTTTCAGACCCGGTTTTCCAGCCTCGTTCGCCTGTTCCAGCCTGTTCGTCTCAAGCGTTTCGGTAACCTGTCTGGATTTTCTGACGCAGAGCGTCTCCGACTTCGGCGTTTATTCACATATCTGGAAGGGGTTGTTCAGTTCGTCTGGTATGGCGATTCTGGCTTCTCACTAAACAATAATGCTCGGATGTCCGTGTGAGCCTTCAGCAGGCGTACTGACTGTTTCGTGGTTGTTCGTGTCGGGTTGCGCCGCCGTCTTCAGCTCAAACTCGGCGTTCCAGCCTGCCCGCCCGACCGCATTGCCCGCTCGTTCGTCTCCTGATTGCCTGCTTCAGCCCGCCCGACCGCGTTCGCCTGATCGTTCACCCGAAGGTTCGTCCGGGGATCGACCGGTTCGCATGTCTCGTTCGATTGCGATCGACCGGCTCCGCCTCGTCCGACAGTCACCCGCCGTCGCTAGTGAGCGTTCAGAAAGCTACGCAGCGCAGCGGATGTCCGTGTTTTCATCACCACCTGAGATATCAGCTCAATAGTTTACTCGACGGGCAGGTCGCTGGTAATCACTGAGGTGATTTTGAGCGGGTAGTTGTTCCGACGCAATTTGCCTTCTAAACCCTCGACAGGAGCAGTCGGGTGGTGTCAACTGGGTGACAGCGTTCCGATTTTAGCGAGACCCGGACTCAAATAAAGTCGAACTGGCCCTGTCGTTCTATAGCAACGTCTGCCCGAGTCTCGTTCATCCTGACATAGCAGCGGTCTGCCTCGACTACGCCTTGCTCGTGCCTGACTCAGTTCGATTGTGCGACTGACTGTTCGTTCACCCCTTCGCTCGCCAGTCTTCACCTCCGCCTGCTCCAGGTTCAGCCATCTGCCCGCCCGAAGCAAATTGCCTCAATTGGTCTGCTTGAATGTAGCGTCCGTCAGATCATTCGTCTGGCTGTTCAGTTCAGTTCGTCTGCGCTTGTGAGCTCCTTATTTTTCTGCCTGTTCGAGCGCCTGATGCCCTGCATTTCTTTCGTGTCTTCCAGCCCAATAAGGGGAACTGGCTGCTGCGCTTGGCTTCCTCGCCCGCCGTTCAGCTTCCAGTCTTCCGTATTTTCAGCTGAAATCTCTCTGTGCCTTTGCGTTACCGATCGCTTCGCATAGCTTCGGTCTATACCAGCAAAGGGGGAATATCCATCCGCATTCTTCTGCATGTTAACGTTCGGATGCTCGCGGTTGGTGTGCCTGTTCGACAAACGCCGAGCTCTGAGCGTCTCGCCAGTTCATCTACTACCAGTGCAAACCGTCTCAAACACCATTCGTCTTCCGACTGTTTCGGTTGTTCGTTCAGCCTGCGCCCAGCCGGCCTGCGCCCACCTGCTCGACTGCCCGTTCACCCGAAGGCGTCCGCCCGACAGTTCGCCTGTCTGACCACCAGCCCGTTCAGTTCGATTAGCGGCCGACCGCTTCCATCTGCCCGCCTGAGTGTTCGTCTGCTCCGACAGTCTGTCTGTTCACCCGACAGCGCCTGATCAGCCTACCCAGTCTGATTGCGTGACTGACAGTGACTGACTGTTCGTCTCCCCAGTTCGCCTGTTCAGCCAGTTCGCCAGCCTCTCAACGCCGTTCGACCGTCAGTTCGCCTGACTTCGTCCAAAGGCCCGTCTGCTTGAATGTTCGTCTGTCGACTTCCGTCCGTCTGGTTACCTGCTTCGTACAGTTCGCATTTTCAGGCATCGTTCGATTGAACGTTCAGCTCCTCTTCATGTCTTCTGATCCAACCTCTCGTTCGGTTTGTTCAGCAACGCTCTTCGCTGTCTCGTTCAGATTCGGTTTCCGTTCAGTTCAGCCTGTTTCACTGCCTTCAGCTGTAGTTATCAATTGCCTGATGTTTCAGGGTTTTTCAGCAATTCGGATCGTTCGTTCAAATTCCATCTGAGTTTCAGCCCTGTTCGCTCGTACGCAGATCTGGTTTCCTGGCAGATTGTTTTCTGCTCTGCTCTGCCCATGTCGTTGAACCGGCCTGTAGTTTCACCACCACTGCCTGTGCCTCTGTTTGTCCTGCCCAGTTTCGGAAGCCTTCTTCTTCCGTTCGTAGCACCGAGTCTGGCTGAGCCGTCATAGTTTGGGCAGCTCACATGTCCCAAAAATTCGCTTGCCTGTGTGTTTGCGTGTTTCGTCTCGTCTTTCTGTCGCTTCAAAATCCCAGAGAGTTTAGTAACTTTCTGAGATTGACTAAAATATGGATGGAAGTGCAAACTCCTTGATTCTTGCTTGGATGTAAAAAACTCGACAGAACAAAATTTAAATTAAAAAATTATAAATATAATTCTATTGTATGTAGAAATTCATACCAGGATCAATGACCATAAATATGTGCATCTTCACGATAAACTTTTTCGGGCGGCGCTGCAAAATATGATGCATTTGTCACCATCTCTCAGCCACGAACGCCAGAGTTTATTTCCTTTAACTAAGATTTAACAAGGCCAGGTGCGTAATTTGCGGCCTGCGCCGGCTTGAGCTCAGGATCGTCACGAACACGCGCATGATAAGTAAATTCGCCCCGGAGACAAAGTAGAGTGGCGGCGCGCGCCGTTGCGCTTGGCATGTCTTTCCTTGTCATTTACAGTCTTCCTGCATTTATGTTGTCATCTGCGGTCAGGGTCAATAGCGACAGTGACTCCAATCCCAAAAGAAGACAAAGATAAAAATGGTTATCCGATTGGACCATATTATATCGCACATAAATGCTTGATATTTGTCAGGTACGAGTATTGACCTTCCAGTTTACATGGGAAAATAGTTTCGCACAACTCAGCGAACGGATTTATTACGAGCTTTAGCCGCATTAGACTCGCTTTGGGGGTTCTGACTGAGCGTATTTTTATATAATTTGACTTCGACCTGACCTCAGCAGTCAAATCCTGACCTACAGTCACCATATCATTGATACTTGCCGGAGGATTCATATAGCTCGCGTCGCGCCTTCCATCTTTACTGTTCAGATGTACGGCCGAGGTACCGAATTGTTATGACGGCTGCTCTTGCCTCGCACTCCAATGACTCCGACGTAAATAGTTCCGAATGTGCTCGATGCGGAGAGTGAGGTTGGGCTCATCAGTTTTTCCGTCGTAGGGGCTCGTCAATGTGAAGGTTGCACGTAAAGCCATCAGTTGCAAAGTTTAATCTCTGTACCGTTACGTTCTTCGTTAGGATCACACTACCGTTGGGATCTGGGGCATGCATGCGTCATCTGCTCTCAGTACGAATTATATATTCAGTCGTCTGGATTGATTTATAGACGCACACGGCGTCTTCGCCCACAGGAGCGACTTCGCGGCGCACCGTGCCAGCTACTTTCTGATACCCTTCGACGACAGGCCTGTCGTTTCTGCGGGAAGTCGTTGTTGGTTTCTGAAACATTTTCAAGTGGGTCGTTGCCTGGTTCACAGTTCATATTGTTGGTTTTCAGCCGTAGCTGGATTTACTCCAGGTACCTGATTCAGCTGCACTTTTATTTCAGCTGCGGTTACCAAAGGTTAATATCTTAAACACGGTAACTCCTGGCTGGAGTAGAAGTCTCACGAGGACTTCGAGGAGATCAGGTACCTGGAATTAAAATCCAGCTCACCGATCAGCTCGTGGCTGAAGGTAATAATATGAACTGTGAGGCCAGGCGAGAATACACTGAAAATGTTTCAGAGGCACCAGCTGACGAGCTTCCCACAAAGCGACCAAAGGTTGCAATGTCGTCGAAGGATATCAAAAGTGCTAGCACACAGTACATGCACGAAATTATCCCTGGTAAGGAATCGTACCGAAGATGCCGATGACCGTCCTATAACAAGCTGGCTCTCATCAAGTCCAAGACGTTTGGAGTGCTTCTCTAATTCATTACTGAAACGATCTTTTTTACCAAGATCCACGAGGCATAAAGGTCATGGAGCGCACACAATGTATCTATTGGGAACCTGGATATGGTACATACATGCTTGGGTCTAACGATAGTGCTTGACTGATCCCTAACGAGAACGTGCTTTAATGCTCGGTGGTATTTAATTTAGGAATTAGGACTTTACTAACAGTGGCTTAACACGTGCATTGACGGGGGTCTGAGCCACCTTCGCATTGACGGGGGGGCGGGTACCCGCCCCCTAAGATTTCGAGAACCACGGTAGGTACCGAAAAACGGTTAACGGCGTTGGGTTGCCCATCCACTTCTCCATCGAAAACATTGGAACAATTTTTTTGTCAGGTCACATTTAAGGTCACGAGAGGTAAAAACAGCCGTCATAGGGATAACATGTAAATTCAGTTTTTCGGCCATTACATCTGAACAAGTAAAGATAGAGCAAAACGACTTGAACTATATGAATCCTCTCAGCAAGCCGAATCGAATGATATATAATTTGACCTTGCTAGGTCAAATCAAGGATTTGACCTGACCTGAGGTCAGGTCAGGGTCAAATTATATAAAATGCATATCATTAGAACCCCAAAGCCCAGGCGAGTCTAATGCAGCTAAAATAAATGCTCTATCACCATCCGTTACTGAGTTATTCTGTAAAAACTATTTTTCCCATGTATTTCCAATGGAGAGGTCATGCCTCGTACCTGACCTTAGGTCATCGATATCAAAAATACCGGAACATATTTTAGAGAACTAGGTAGGGGCATTATGTGATATGAGTTTCAATCGGATAAGTTCACCCTGCTCCGACTTATGCTGTCTTAAACTTTTTTTAGGTTGGGTCACTTCACCTGTGCTGGTGACCTGACCTTGGATGACCTAACCTTAAAATTTTCACAGAAGTTGTAAAAATGATAAGGGAAAAGGTATGCCAAGTACAGCGGCGCTACGCGCCGCCGTTTTTCTGCTGTCTCCGAAAAACCCGAGGGGGCGGGTACCCACCCCCCGTCAATGCGCGTGTTAAGGTGACGATCCGTATTAGTAGACTCAACCGGCGCAGGTACCAAATTTTGTTATGCCTACGTCATAATAATGATTAAAATCTTAGTTAAAAGGGAAAGTAAATACAACGTTCATTGTGAGATAGTGACAAATGCATCATGTTGCACGCAGCGCATCCCGAGAAAAAAGTTTATCATTAGTGCACTATTTATAGTCATTGAGTCCTGGTGTATAGATTTCTATACATACAATAAATTATATTTATAATTTTTTAATTTAAATTTTTGTTCATTATTGAGTTCCTTGCATCCAAAAACCCAAAAATCAAAAAGGGTTTGCACTTCCATCAAATATTTTGGGCTCGGGTCTCAAGAGGATAGTACTAAGCCTGCAGGATTTTGAAGCGACAGAAAGACAGACAGAAACACACAAACACACAAACAGAGACAGACCTTGGAATTTTAGGACATGTAGACTGCTAAGCCTATATGTGGGCCAGCCAGCCAGTCAGCCAGACCGACAGAGACATACAGACAGAGAAAGAAAAACTTCCAGAAAGCCAGAGATAGACAGGGATAAACAGAAACACAAACAGTGAGAGAACAAGATAGACAGAAACATATAAACGGAGACAGCTTGACATAGACAGAAATAAACAAAGAAACAACCAGACAGATATTGCCAGATATTCAGGGAAGCCAGATCTAAATACATACAGACAGACAGAACAGACAAAATACAGGGACAGTTAGACAGACATACAGAGACAGTCAGACATACACACAGAAAAATACAGAAACATCCAGGCAGACAGACATACAGAGAATACAGAGGCAGACAGACAGGTAGGCAGACAGACAGAGGAAGCCAGGTCTAAGTACATACCGACAGACAGAACAGCCAGAGAGACATACATACAGAGACAGCCAGACAGACATACAGGGACAGTCAGAGACATAGAGAAAAGTACAGAGACATCCAGGCAGACAGTCAGACTGATATACAGAAAAATGCAGGCAGACAAGCAGACAGGCAGGCAGACAGCCAGACAGACAGAGTCTGACAGACAGACATTCAAGCAGACAGTCGGGCAGACAGATGGACGGACAGAGTCAGGCAGACATACAGACAGTCAGGCAGGCAGGAAGACAGGGAAACAGGCAGGCAGGCAGACAGACAGGGAGACAGGCAGGCAGGGAGACAGACAGTCAGTCACACAGACTGTCAGTCACACAATCAGACAGACAGAGTCAGGCAGACATACAGTCAAGCAGACATGCATACTGTCAGGTGAACAGACAGACTGTCAGGCAGACAGACAGACTTTCAGACAGGCAGGTAGGTAGACAGTCAGCCACACAATCAGACAGACAGACAGTTAGTCAGACAGGCAGACTGTCAGGCAGACATACATACTGTCAGGTGAACAGACAGTCAGGCAGGTAGGCAGACAGACAGTAAGGAAGACAGACAGAATGAAGACAGACAGCCAGACAGTCAGGAAGACAGATGGACAGACAGAGACAGTCAGGCACGCAGGCAGGTAGACAGTCAGGCAGGCAGACAGACAGAAAGACAGGCAGACAAACAGAGACAGCAAACATTCAGACAACCAGACAGACATACAGAGGCAGCTAGACAGACATACAGAGACAGTCAGACAAACACACAAAAATACACAGACATCCAGGCAGACAGACATACAGAGAATACAGAGGCAGACAGAGGAAGCCAAGTCTACATACATACAGATAGACAGAACAGACATACATACATACAGATATAGGCAGAAAAACATACAGGGACAGTCAGTGACATACAAAAAAGTACAGAGACATCCAGGCAGACAGACATACAGAGAATACAGAGGCAGACAGACAGGTAGGCAGGCAGACAGTGGAAGCCAGGTCTAAGTACATACAGACAGAACAGCCAGAGACATACATACAGAGACAGCCAGACAGACATAAAGGGACAGTCAGAGACATACAGAAAAGTACAGAGACATCCAGGCAGACAGTCAGACAGATATACAGAAAAAATAAAGGCATACAAGCAGACAGGCAGACAGACAGCCAGACAGATAGTCTGACAGACATACATTCAAGCAGACAGACAGTCAGGCAGACAGACGGACAGACAGAGTCAGGCAGACATACAGAGTCAGGCAGGCAGGTAGACAGGGAAACAGGCAGGCAGGCAGACAGACAGGGAGACTGGCAGGCAGGGAGACATACAGACAGACAGTCAGTCACACAATCAGACAGATAGTCAGGCAGACAGGTAGTCAGGCAGACATACATACTGTCAGATGAACAGACAGACTGTCAGGCAGACAGACAGCCTTTTTGATTTTTATAAATTTTGACCAAGTTGTTTCTCAGTTCGACTGTTGGAGTCGGAGTCTCACTAAAGTCATCAAGGGACTTGTCACGGAGACCCCGACCCCACCACCCGAACTAGCAACTCCCACAATGAAGGGTTGATTTAGAAGCCAAAGTTTAACGTCCCACAAAGCACAGGGACGGCCGCCCCGCTCAGGTCACCCTCTCACCAGTCAGTTGCCAGCCGACCTGTACGTCGGGTAAACTATTGAGCGCCGGAGCGTCTCAGGTGAACTGATCCCAAGCCTGGACATGCACTGCCACTGCATGCTTCTGAGCAGCGGACCGGCGCCCAACGCTCTACTAACTGAGCAACCGGGGCGGCTGTCTGACATTCTTTCAGACAGGCAGACAGTCAGTCACACAATCAGACAGACATGCAGACAGTCAGTCGGACAGGCAGACATACATACTGTCAGGTGAACAGACAGTCAGGCAGACATACAGTCAGGCAGGTAGGCAGACAGACAGACAGACAATCAGGAAGACAGACGGGCAGACAGATACAGTCAGGCAGGCAGACAGACATACAGGGAGACAGGCAGACAAACAGAGACAGCACACATTCAGACAACCAGACAGACATACAGAGACAGTCAGACATATATACAGAAAAATACACAGACATCCAGGCTGACAGACATACAGAGCATACAGAGGCAGAACAGAGGAAGCCAAGTCTACATACATACAGACAGACAGACAGAACAGACATACATACAGATATAGCCAGATAAAAACATACAGGGACAGTCAGAGACATACAAAAAAGTACAGAGAAATCCAGGCAGACAGACATACAGAGCATACAGAGGCAGACAGACAGGTAGGCAGACAGACAGAGGAAGCCAGGTCTAAGTACATACAGACAGAACAGCCAGCGAGACATACATACAGAGACAGCTAGACAGACATATAGGGACAGTCAGAGACATACAGAAAATTACAGAGACATCCAGGCAGACAGTGAGACAGATATACAGAAAATGCAGGCAGACAAGCAGACAGGCAGACAGCCAGACAGACAAAGTCTGACAGACAGACATTTAAGCAGACAGGCAGTCAGGCAGACAGATGGACGGGCACAGTCAGGCAGACATACAGTCAGGCAGGCAGGGAGTCAGTCACACAGTCAGGGAGTCAGTCACACAGTCAGACAGTCAGTCACACAATCAGACAGACAGGCAGGCAGACAGACAGTCAGACAGACAGACAGTCCGGCAGACATACATACTGTCAGATGAGCGTACTGACTGTCAGGCAGACAGACAAACTTTGAGACAGGCAGGCAGACAGACAGAGACATCCAGGCAGGCAGACAGTCAGTCACACAATCAGACAGGCAGACAGACAGTCAGTCAGACAGGAAGACTGCCAGGCAGAAATACATACTGTCAGGTGAACAGACAGTCAGGCAGACATACAGACAGTCAGGCAGGTAGGCAGGTAGGCAGGCAGGCAGACAGACAGTAAGGAAGACAGACAGTCAGGAAGACAGACAGGCAGAAAGACAGTCAGGCAGGCAGGCAGGCAGACAGACAGGGAGACAGGCAGGCAGACAGGCAGACAGAGACAGTAAACATACAGGCAACCAGACAGACATACAGACACAGCTAGACAGACATGGAGACAGTCAGACATACATACAGAAAAATACAAAGACATCCAGACAGACAGACATAGAGAGAATACAAAGGTAGACAGAGGAAGCCAGGTCTACATACATACAGACCAACAGAACAGACAGACATACATACATACATACAGATATAGCCAGAAAACCATGCAGGGACAATCAGAGACATACAGAAAAGTACACAGACATCCAGGCAAACAGTCAGACAGATTTACAGAAAAATGCAGACAGACAGACAGAATCAGTCAGCCAGTCAGTAAGCCAGGTCAGGTCAGGTAGGCAGGCAGGCAGGCAGGAAGACAGACAGACAGACAGACACAGCCAGTTAGGCAGTAAGGAAGACAATCAGGAAGCCGGTCAGAAAGGAAGACAGACATACAGTCAGGCAGACAGATAGACAGACAGTCAGGGGGGACAGACAGACAGTCAGACAGGCCGGCAGGCAGACAGACATACAGTGGCAGTCAGACATACATACAGAAAAATACACAGACATCCAGGCTGACAAACATATGGAGAATACAGAGGCAGACAGAGAGACAGGCAGGCAGACAGAGGAAGCCAGGTCTACATACAGACAGACAGAACAGCCAGACATACATACATACAGAGATAGCCAGACAAACATACAGGGACAGTCAGACAGACATACAGAAACATCCAGGCAGATATACAGAAAAATAAAGAGAAATCCAGTCATTTTGTCTGTCTGTCAGTCAGTCAGTCAGTCAGTCAGTCAGTCAGTCAGTCAGACAGACAGTCAGTCAGTCAGACAGTCAGTCAGGTAGACATACAGTCAAGCAGACATACAAACTGTCAGGCAGACATACAAACTGTCAGGCAGACATACATACTGTCAGGTGAACAGACAGTCAGTGAACAGAAATTCGGTGGATGGGGCACTTTCCCTCTGCTGGTGCTTAAAAGGAATGTGGCACCTTCAAAACATGATTTTAAATGAGATAGCCAAGTTTTAAAGCAAGTCAGAAAACCCGGTACTCCATATATCATTTGTCTTGGAACTCAATATTTCAGTAGAAAAAGCTAAAACCTACCTGACACCAGCCCCCTCATCAGCCCCCCACCAGGCAGTCATTGTTGTGAGCTTCCGGGGTGATGACATATGCTGATGTCACAATGAGCATCAGCGAATCGTAGCCCTTGAAGCGTTTCAAGTATGGTAGTGGCTGCCAGATCATGACATCCACAGGCAGATATTTATTTTCCTAGAGGAGTATTTTTAAAAACAAAATATTGAGCTTATTGAACATTTTTCACAGAAATCATGAGTGGTTTCATTAATTTTTGCTAAAAGTACGCCTAATTGCACTAAATTCCAAGATTCGACCAAGGTGCCAAATTCCCTTTAAGAATGTTCATTTGAAGCCATCACACGTTTATTACATACTCATCATCATACAAGGGGGCGCGGTAGTGGGTGGTCGCGTGCTGGCTTCCAGCGCCGACCGGGTTGCGCGGCTTCCTGAACAGGAGCAAGCTGGCTCCCGAGAAACCCTTCCAACAGGAAGGTTGGCGACGCCTTGACCCTGGCAGTTGATGCGTCGATAAGCCCCATTATTATTCATCATCATACAAAGATTAAAATAAGAAGACAATAAAAACGGAGTCGTTTTCATACCACCAGCGGACACAGGGAGTAAAGGACCACCAGGCAACCGGGCGCCATCAGGCCCCATGGACACCGACGCTCAGCTCAGTGGAAACTAGACTCCAGACAGGGGGAGACGGGTTGCCAGGAACGGTCGTCGAGGAGGAAACCAGACAGACGGCGGGCTCAGAGACGCGACGGACGCGAGGCAAGAAAACGCGGGGCGACGAGCGCAACCCCGGCGGCGCGCACGACGGGGACGGCGGGCACCACCGAGCACGGCCGACGCGGGCGGCGGCGAGCATCACGAAGCCCGGTCGACGGACACGGCGGCGGCCGAGCGGCACACAGACGGCGGCGCGAATTCCCCAGCGGCGACAGCGCGAGCGCCCCTAGCGGCGGCGGAGAAAGCTTCCCCAGCGGCGGCCGAGAAACCGCCCCCAGTGGCGGCGGCGGCGGCGCCAGTGCCCAAGCCGAGGCGACATCCCCCCCCACCGCACGCGCCAAGGTCCGCTCCCGGTGTCCCGATGAATGGAATTGGTCGGAACCAGGCCAGTGAACCTCTACCTAGGAGGATAGTGAGCTGGGACAATGAGATCAGGGTGTGGGTGCAGCGATCAGCACTTCAGACCGAAAAGGAAACCACCACCAATCCTCTGAAAAAAAAAATCACCTGTCATGATTACAGTAATGAAAATGTGACAATATGACACTGTTAAGGTCCTCTCAAGAGACAGTTTAACAGGGTACAAGTTGTACAGTTTCAAATTGCATATCCCTGGACACAAGCAGTGTTTGGGATGCAACACCAAAACAGCCTCCTCAGCATTAATATGACAGGAGAGCGCCAAACAAATATTAACGTCGCATGGTTTGTCATCCTACCGGTGCTATGTACTGTACTTGGAAGAGATACTCCATAATGTAAGGAGGGGGAGGGGGAATTAAATGCTGGGGTTGCCGGCCAGGCACGGTGTCGACAGGACACGGTGACAAGTATACAGCGAAATTATCATATCGTATTGCAGTTTCGCACAACTCCACAATGATACGAGTTTGTCAGGCCGGCCTGCAGCTGACAAAGACAAAACAAAATGAGTGACATGGCGACACTAAAGGGCAGAGTTTCTACTCACCATGCTTATCAGCAGGTAATTGGTTAACAAATTAAGCTGGCTCTTAATTTAGATCTAGAGAACCCGGATCATGTTATCAAGAAACAAAAAAGATGGCGCTGACGTCGACTAGCAGGCGGCTCCACCACGCGCGCCGTCACCACCGACCCGGCCTCACCCAAGCTACATTTGTACAGCTGCACCAGGCGTTCCCACCGGACAACCGTCCGCGACAATCCGCAAAGTCTCGGCGCCCCGCCACAGCAACACAGCCAGCTCATTCATTCCGGACTTCTCCGCCGCGCTCCGCCTAGGTAGCGCGCTCCGCTTCCCCTGGCTCGACTCCGCATCCAGGAACCCGCCCCGCAGGACGGACCGCAGCCGCCGCCCCCGCCGCCAATGTCACACCGGCATCAGCTCCCCGGGGCGCGCCTCCGCGGTGCTGCCGGTCGACAGCTGCAGCTCTCTTCCAGGAGCTGCTGCTCCGTCACCAACAGCTTCTCCTTTAAGTTGAAGGTTTCTTCAATAGTAATTCTGACGCGTGTCCAAGCGAGAGGCCGCAGGCGGTACGAGGAGGCTGGCGGGCCGGCGCCAACCCTGCCTCCGGCCACCAGAAACGATGCCGGGAGGGTCGCCGCCTCAACGCAGCGGCAGCGACGAAAGCAGCGAGGAAGAGCCGGCGCCCACCCGGCCAGGGCCGAGGCCGGAGGCAAGCGGCCACGCCCTGAAATAGAGTAGGATTAGAGCCGAAGAGGGGGAAGGGAGAGGGGTAGTTTCAAATGAGTGGTCTTTCCAGAGTTGGGATATTTTTCTTGCCAAGACGGAAAATAAGCGGGTGTCAGGGTGATGGCAAGTGGACCAAGAGCATTGCTCGGTCGGGCCTCTCGTGCCTGTGATATTTATGAATTCCGTAATTTTGATCACGATATTGTACATAGAAGTGGGTGTTGCTTGCTCTTAATGACAGATTATATTTCCCTTCTTTTGAATGTAGAAACTCCAACAGGACATTTGACGCTTCCTATTTTAAACAATTGTTCAGAAGTAAGAAACGTAGGCCGGAAATCTCACGAGGCTACCTATTCTTTCCCTAATTTTACCTAGGCAACATACTTTATTTTAGCCATTGTTAGGCATCAATATTGGTCAGTCATGATTTTTCTGACTACAATTTTAAAGAAGTTCCTAGACAGAGGGACATCGCTCAGCTCCCGAATTCTGGACGAAATCACATTATTCCAACACATAGGCGCTGATATAAATGGTGAAAATCTTTGGTAAAGGGTTGGGACAAAAGGTACAGCAAAGTGCATGGCAGTTCTTGTGTTTCGTGTCTGGTCTTGTTGTATTATGTTAAGTTTTTCAGATAGGGGCGACGGCAGCGTGTCTGTTAGGTAGCTGTGCAGAAACAGTAACTGAGACATCTTAACTAGATCTGGCAGTTTAAGAAGTCCATACTTTTTGAAAATAGGTGACGAATGTTCGAGATATGGGGCGTGGTCAATTATTCTGACCACTTTTTTCTGGAGCGTGATCAGTTTTCTCAATTTGGAGGGATAGCTTCCTGCCCAAAAGAGCTCTGCACAGTAATTGAGATGAGGTAGAATGAGGCTGTTGTACAGCAGTAGTAGGTACCTGGAGTCTAATATAAATTTCGTTCTACCAATCAGTCCAATGCTCCTGGCGATAACATTTTCCATGGCATGAATGTGGCTGTCCCATTTTAGATTGTCGTCTATAGTCACCCCTAAGTATTTTACGCTCCTCTTTTGTTCCAGAGTATGACCATTCATCACGATTCTTAAATTTTCGTTATGTCTTTTTTTAAATTTTCGTTATGTATTTCACACCAGCTTGCAAAGTATGACATTTCTGACGAGATCTCGTCAGTGTGAGTGCCCTTAGAGATAGAAGGAAGTGGTGCAAATTGTATCAACCTGGTGCGAATTTGTAAGACTGGTGAGAGGAAGGTGACAATTAAACCATACAAATACTAAATGGTTATTAAGACAGACGAAGTGGCTTGAGAAAAAGTCCCTTAGTAATAAGAGGTAGCATTGCATTGGATGGGTAGGAATGGGTGCATTTTCTCCCATGTATATGACATATTTCTGCAAATTCTTGGAGGCTGGTGGTGAGAGAATTTTATATGGCTGGTGCGACTCGTCCGGCCTGTTGCCATACTTTGAAGGCTGGATTTTACACAACAGGAGAGTATCTGGAAAACAAAAATCACATGCCATGTCCACTTCAGGGTCATTTTCTGCCACAAAATTTTCTTACCTGCCCCAAAAAGGGGCAAAAGCAGCCCCAAACTGGTAGGTCAGTCTCTCTCGAGGCTGCCCCAACAAGACTTCACAACTTCCCACCTTCGGAAAAGTGGGAACCAGCTTCAATCCCTTAAGCTGTTGATCACAATGTATATAATAAACATACTGTACCAAGCCTTATAAAGTTCACAACCCAATAAAGTAGGGACTGGGTCCTCAACTCGCTGTTCCCAATCTGCTTCAAGAACATTGACGTACACTGGGCATAGATATTGTACAAAATCCTGACTTAGTCTGGTGATGGCTCATCATGAGCTCAATGACAGCGCAAATGAGAGGCACCGGGAATACCAAAAAATACCTGTACACCTAGGGTATTCCAAGGTAATCATGTGGCCTTCCATCTGGCATGCAATTCCCTTGACAGAGCATAACGCGTATAGGTACCTTCCATTCTGACCTCAAAATCTATCAGCCAGGGTTAAGTAGAAAATACAATGTTACATACTCGGACTATACTTTAAATAATCGCTTACAGCCTGTATTGAAATCCGTAATGATCCCTAGTATATCGTGAAAGACAGGCCGAAGCAATCAAGCAAACCCTCGTGCTCACCTATGCGCTTCCAAAATGGCGTATCCAAAGCCGTGGACTTGCTGAAAGCTTCCTTTAATTCAGTCCACCTCTTTTCTGAAACGCATTTCCGCTCCAGCAACGCTAGAAACGCTTGCAGTATTTATGACCTATTCGTCATAAAAACGGCGGTGCTTATGACGCATCCGTCCTAAACACCGCTTCCTCTCATATGACCTATTCGTCATAAATACCGCGGTGGTCGTGTTGATCTGTCCCATTATTTGTTTATCAGTTGGCGGTTTGCTGTGTGAGGGTGTGGAGAGGGGGCGGTCGGGCTGTTGGGTGGATTTTTTATGTTTCAGCTTATCGCATTTTGAAAGTGTGCATTTGAAATAAAATCAGGATGTCTGTTATTGTTTTGGCCGTAATAGCACTGTGCCTTTGGGTAGCTGTTAAATTTTTGAACCTTCAAAGTCAAGCCACCGTCCCAATTCTTTCACATAATGATGGCAAGTTTTGTGAGTGTCTTCTGAAGTGCTGCCCTCATCTTCTTGAACCGTGAGTTTGAATGTTAGCGTAATGAAATTGTATAGTGTTATCTTAAACTGCTGCAGACAAATGGCCTGGTGGTGCCTCTATACTGCAAAGGGGTGCCTCCCAGTCTGCAAAGTATGGCAGCAGGTCAGACGAGTCGCACCAATAACCTAGAATTCTTGTTAACATTCACACCACCAGCCACCTAAAATTCACACTTATCCCCATTGGTGTGAACATCACTGAACCAGGGGAAAACACCCATCCCAACCAGTCTGCAAAGTATGGCAGCAGGCCAGACGAGTCGCACCAGCCATCTAAAATTCTCGCACCACCATCCTCCAAAAATTCGCACCAATCTGCCACATACCAGGGAAAAAATGCACCCATTCCTACCCCTACAATGCAATACTACCTCAATCATCAGTCAGTTAATTAAGGGCTTTTTATAAGGCCCTCCTGTGTCTTAATAGCCATTCAGCCATTATTTGTTTATTTTAAGTGTCACTAACCTCGCAAATTCGCACCAAGTTGATACAATTCGCACCACTCGGTCCTGTCTCCAAGGGCACTCGCACCGACGAGATCTCGCCGAAAATTCCATACTTTGCACACTGGCATCCCAATGTATGCAATGCAATACTATCCTCTATCTTTACAAACTTTTTTAACTATTCATCACTCACCTGATTGTATTCTATCACCATGTTTCATCCCATTTGTATGTATTTGGTTTTATTCCAAGTGTACAATATATACATGCATGGATCTGAATATGGATCTGAATCTTTGACCCTATCCCCCCACCCTAAATGTTGTCACCTTACCACCACTTCTTACTGTTTTTTGGGTATCCTGCTCCTTATTCACCCATTCAGGTTCAACCAAAAACATTCAACAATACAATGTTTTATTTTTATTTTTATTTTTTTTGATAAATTTTGTTCAAGTTGTTCCTGGTAAGGCTGTTGGAGTCGAAGTCTCACTAAAGTCATCAAGGGACTTGTCACGGAGACACCGACCCCACCACCCGAACGAGCAACTCCCTCAATGGAGGGTTAATTTAGAAGCCAAAGTTTAACGTCCCACAAAGCACAGGGACAGCGGCCCCGCTCAGGTCACCCTCTCACCAGTCAGTTGCCAGCCGACCTGTACGTCGGGTAAACTATTGAGCGCCGGAGCGTCTCAGGTGAACCGATCCCAAGCCTGGACATGCACTGCCACTGCATGCTTCTGAGCAGCGGGCCGGAGCCCAACGCTCTACCAACTGAGCTACCAGGGCAGCATTTTGCCAGAGTTGCCCCAGAGTTGATAAATACTAAGGCTGCGTTCTTTGAAATATTCTGACACAGAATCCAGGGGATGTGACATCATGATTTTCCCTGGATTCAGACTGCAGAACGTTCTTGAATGAAGCTGGAATATGGTGTAAATGGTGAGGTGTGACAGTCTCATTGTTTATTTTGATGTGTGTGCACAAATATTTCATTTACATTCATTTAGTTCCTCAGGGCTCTGTCCTTGGCCTGCTGCTCTTCCTGATATACATTAATGATTTGCCAGACTGCGTTACTTCAGGAATAAAAATGTTCGCTGACGACACCAAACTATACGCCAATGTAAAACGAGACTCTGCAGCCACTTCCCTCCAAGAAGACATTCACAGCGCCTTTGAATGGTCATCTAAATGGCAGATGCCTTTTAATGGCAATAAGTGTGTCATGATGCACATTGGCAACTCCAATCAGGGACGTAATTTCATGATGAACTCAGCTATTCTCCACACAACTCAAGTCGAGAAAGACCTTGGAGTACTGATCGATACCGAATTGAAATTTAGACAGCAGGCTTCAGCTGCTGTCGGAAAGGCTACCAGAGTCCTAGCAGTCATAAAAAGGTCATTTGCCATCCTGGACACATGCACCCTTCCGCTGCTCTACAAATCCCTCGTCCGGCCACTTCTCGAATACGGAAACTCTGTGTGGGGACCCTTTAATAGGGCAGACCAAATCCTCCTGGAAAAGGTTCAAAGACGCGCTACCCGCCTTATTGGCTCCCTCAGAGGTGTTCCGTATATTGATAGGCTTCGCTCTTTAAGGCTCCCTTCGCTGTACTATTGGAGGCGTTGTGGTGACATGATTCGTGTGTTCCAGCTGCTCCGCAGTCTCATTGAACAGGACTACGCTCAGTTCTTCAGACTTGATGTGCACTCTCGAACTCGGGGCCATCCGTGGAAGTTGGCTAAGCCATAAGTGGTCACCAGAGCCCGACGGAACTTCTTTGGTGTTCGAGTGGTCAATCACTGGAACTCGCTACCGGGCTCAGTGGTGTCGGCTCCCACAGTCGACCTTTTCAAAGCTCGCCTCGACTCCCACTGGAATGCCTTCATATACCAAGTTCCTGAACTAGACTTCAGGAGTCCCCCCTTTCCCCATGGCCCATAAAGTTTTCTTGTGGGCAAAACTCAGGTTACTTTCCCTGAGTAAGACCTAGTTGAGCTACCTCTATATTTGAGCTCGTCGGAGATTCGGAACCAGCGGGCCGGAGTGGCCCTCATTATCCGAAATTGTTAGGTTAGGTTAGGTTATTTAGGTGTTATTATAAGGTGCTGATTATCCTTAAAAATATATTGTAGACCTAACAAGCAGAGAAACATCAAAAGCCCATAAACTTCCTGCTACAAACTCCATTAATGGGTACTGACATCTTGAGTGGAATTACTTTTTCAATTCCAAGCATTCCACGCGGAATGACAGGAATTTTCCAAGTAGAATCACAGAACTTTCAAAGAATGGCTGTGAGGTCACATCTTGCAGAATCCTGGGACAGAATATTTCAAAGAATGCAGCCTTAACCCCATTTTATCTCTGAATCCAAAGGTTTACTAAAATATTTATAGGATATCTTGTCCATTGCCGTATGGGGGAGGGGGAGGGATAGGGGAGCTGGGGTCCGCTGGTGAGGCACATAGGAGGAGTATGGATGTGGTTATCTTTATGTACATTGTATGGATGTGTGCATTGAGATGCTCATTGTAGTGGTGTTTTGATGATAAATAAATAGATGTTGAGTTCTAAAACAGTAATAAAGTCTAAATTACAAGTTCCATCACAATATGAAATATAACATCCGACAATTGAGTGGTATTTGGTGCAGCAATAGCCCCAAATGGCCAAAAATTCTTAGTACAGGTTACTCTGCTCACTTTTGAAGGATATATTTTTGATAGCAAGAACTTTTTTTGTTTTTCATGGTACTGAAAATAAGCTTGCAACATTGAAATGCATTGGGAAAACTAAACTGCACAAACAAAAAAGTGGAAAAATGAAAAAGTCCTATTAAGAACTGGAAACTGTTGTTAAACAATGATAAAATACTTAAAAAAATAAAAACTGGTAAAATGTTTATAGGTATTTGAACTTTACTTTGTGGGTGGTGCAACTGTTGTAATAATTATTGTGGCAGTGGAGGGTGGTTTTATAAAGTATTGAATCTTTTTGGTATTGATTTTGTTCCCCAGAAAGACTTAATAGTGGGGTTTTGTGTGCATATGTACTGGAAATGGGGCATTCCATGACAAAACGACCAAAAATATATCAAAATAACACCCTAAATCTCAGATTTGGATGAAACTTTGTCTTAGGGGTTCTCTGGGGCGCTGATTCTTGCTGTGACATTTTTAGCCGCAGCTCTCCAGCGGTTTCTGAGTTATTGCATCCGGCAATTTTGCGATATAGTACAAACCCCATTTTTCCAATAGCTATATCTCCAAAGCTAATCATGATATTAGTACAAAACATACATCCCAGAATTCTTAAGACCTAAATAATAATGTAGTGGAGTCAACATTCAAAATTAATAAATAAAGATATAAGTTCTTTGGCGACCTAGGATCAGGTCATGTGATTTATAATGTTGCCACTAAAAATTAATAGTTTTTTCTCTGGCAAAGTTGAGTTTGGGATATTGTGTTCTTAAGTGCAAAAAATTGGAGACAGGTTTTCCTTAAATTTGTTTGTGCAGGCGCATTATAGGCAAGCAAGTATGTACTTTCAATCATCGCTGCCCTTGCAATGTATAAAAGGCATGAATTTCTTACAGGCAAAGGACATAGTACCGAAAGAAAACATTTGCATAATTTTAAGTGGATCCGCCAGGCCTGCTAATGAAGCCATTGCTAACGATAGAGATATGAGACGAGGGATCTCAGCCAGCTGGCAAGGAAAACAAGAAGACAGTTATGTGTGACCCCGTATTCATTTACTCGAGATACGTGAGCATTCTCAGTACCAAGGTCCTCAGGAACGCACTATGACGTTGCATACAAGCCAGACGAAATATGGCTTGACCCATACGAACGATGGCGACGCAGAACGGACCATTGTAAAAGGATTTATTTATTGTATTAAAATGAAACATTTACATAAGGCCCAAGGAGTCGTTTCTCTATTTTTCTATATTTACAGTCAAATAACAGGTATCCAATGAAAATATTGGATTTCATATCCTCGGGCGAGGCCCGGGGCCGTAGCCTATGACACGCCACGCTCCAATTAAAAAAAAAAAAAACTTTGTCAACACTGTTGTTCTAGACTGGTACGAACTAAGCCCAAAGTCCCCCTTCTAGAGAAGGACTAAGAAAGAGTGGCAAAATCGCACAAGACATCCGGATATAGGAGTCAATTGGTCCGTTCCCACGGTCGGTACAGAAACAGTTCACACTGAGGCTGCTCATGCCCTTCAGAAAAGGCTTCATGGGGCACTAACTTTGAAAGGAATTCAGAAGTTCCACAAGCTTGCTGTCATTAATGGCGTAATGCTGAAGTTTTTTTCCAGCATGCCATTTTGTGTTGGTGTGTAATGGATATAAATGATGAAAATCTAACATTTCAGAGAGCTTTTATAACATTACAATGAAGGAGATCAATAATATTCACCTTATACTTATACTAATTACAAACAGATCCTTTTCTGGATTATTTTGTGTGAGATGAACTTATGACTGGGATTTAGTCCTTACACAGCAATGTCTGCTGAATGGGGAAAGGGCTAAAAGTCTGGCTGGTATCTGGCACAGCTTGATTTTGACACTTCCTGTTCCCACGTTGATATAATATCGTGGTATACTTTTGACTCCATCTATAAAAAGTTTCTGGTGAAAGTGTAAGCCTATTAGTATATTTCCCTCATTACGGATTCGAAGTAGCATTTTGAACTTGGCACCCTATGTCAATTACATATATACCTTTCTAATGTCCAAATGTAAAGCTCCATGCACAATTGGCTTTTCCATTGAGAATTGCCTACCAGTTAATTTTTTCTGAAATCAAAGGTATCAAGGGCAAATTCAGAGTGAGCAAAAGTTTGAGTGGTTACCCTCTGATCAAAACCCCGACGACACTACACTGCGTTTCGGCACTACATGGTGCAAACCTAGTCAATGTGCCCCCCTGACAATGAAACCTGTATCTGCCCATGACTAACGTAATGCGAGCCCATCTGCGGGAGAGGGGGGTATTTCATGCGCCATTCCCCGCCACCGTATCTCACTTCCTAGAAAGGTAAAACAAAATTGCGGACGGCGGCAGAAAGCACTGGCGAGACAAAAAGAAATGATAAGGTTATTTGTTGTCGAGTCAATATTGCTATCACAAGAGATAAAGAATATTTCATATGCTTAAGTCAGAGCATTGTAGATTGTTCCCTATATATTCTATTAAACAGAGCAAGAGAACATATATAGGCATCGTTGGAGTCCTCGTATCCTGGGAAATCGAATTATATACATATATATATATATATATATATATATATATATATATATATATATATATATATATATATATATATATATATATAATGGAAAACTGACCTTACCTCAAGCTAGGTAAGGATCACATGATGATCTGTTATAGTCATGCTACATAGCAATAGACCCCCGTGAAAAGATAAACAAAATGAATGCAAAATGAAAAATCTATCTCAATGCGGTGGCAAGTTGTTGGAAAATTAATCGCTGTATGCTCATGTGACCTCACATGACCTTTGAATGGTCAGATGCGAAAAAACTAAAATCAATTGCTGAACAAAAAATTAAACCCATCTTAGGTTAAAAACTTTAAGTGTCTAGATATCAGACTTCTAGACGACCCCAATGACCTCATCATATTATTATTGTTTGGAACTGATCAGTTGCCAGATGCTCCTTTGGCGTCGCTTAAAGGGAATGTGGCACCTTCATAACGTGATTTTAACTGAGATAGCTTCTAAGCCACCGGTCCCGGGTTCAAGTCCCGGCGGAGGCTCTGAATAAGTCGATCTGATCCCCAAAATCCCTTCCAACAGGGTGAGAGTTGGCGACGCCGTATGACCCTGGCAGTTGGTGCGTCGTTAAACCCCAACAATTATTATAACTGAGATAGCCAAGTTGTAAAGCAAGTCGGAAAACCCGGTACTCCATATGTCATTTGTCTAAGAACTCGATATTTCCTTAGAAAAAAGCTAAAACCTACCTGACACCAGCCCCCATCAGCCCGTCGCCGGGCGGCCATTGTTGTGAGCTGGTGGTGTGACGACATATGCTAACGTCACGATGAGCATCAGCCAATCGAAGCCCTTGAAGCGTTTCAAGTATGGTAGTGGTTGCCAGATCGTGACATCATCCACAGGCTAATATTTATTTCTTTTTCTAGAGAAGTATTTTAAAAATCAAAATATTGAGCTTATTGTACATTTTCAGAAAAATCATGAGTGGTTTTATTATTTTCGGCTAAAAGTACGCCTAACTGCACTAAATTCCTGGATTTTACCAAGGTGCCACATTCCCTTTAAAACTCGTGATTTTGGGTTTTGAGGTTGGGTCGCTTGATTTTGAATAGCTCTTTGACCTGACATGACATGACTTCAAAATTTGGTTCAGGTGTATGAAACAAATTGGGTATAAGTTACTGTAGGCTGTGTTCTGCGTTTCTTCGTTTTAGCGTTACACGGGGAAACCTTCAAAGGGGAAAATTTCGTCCCCCAGTGGGGCACATGTTGAAACATACGAAACCTCAAGGATGGTGTTATGAGTTATTATTCTTTGAAGGTCATCTCTGAAAATTTAGTTCCCATAACGTGCCTATCGATGGCTGCTAGTACGGATATCATACAATGATTGGGCATATTTCGCTTGCATCACTAATTTTAAAATCTTATAAATCAACTTTGAGAAAAAACCTGTTCCTAATTTTTTCACAGCGGAATTCCAACACCCCAAATTTAACATTCCAAAGATAAAATATTCGAATTTTAGTGCCAGCATTATCTGATCATGTGACCTGACCCTAGGTCACCGGTAAAAATATATTATCTTTTAAAACTTTTGAATTTACTCGCTGCCAATTTTTTTAGGTCTTCACGATTCCAAGCATCTATAATTTTATATAGTTAACATATTTAGTCTCGAAGATATGGCTATTCGAATAGTAAGGTTTTTCGTTGGGCCCAAAAATTGCCTGAGGCTATAACCCACAAACCACTGAACGGACGAAGCTAAAAATCTCACAGCGTTAATTTACGCCCTGGACAACCCTTGTGACAAACTTTCATCAAAATCTGAGATGTAGGGTGTTATCGCTTGGTCGATTTGTCGTGGAACGCCCCAACTATCTAAACCTACATGGATGGACTTATCCCTCTGTCACACTGTTTTTGCTATTCATATAGCTCAATTCCCAAATTAAAATTTCAGTTTAGTATAAGTTTCTGTCAAATGGGCCCAGAAAGAGATGTAATAAGTTCTCAGAAGGCCTGCTGGAGATAGGGTGCCATAAACCGCAGAGTGTTGTGGGAATGACCTAGGACTCTAAAAAAATGATACAGATGACGGTAAAAGCGCTAAAAGACTGGTAGGCTAAAACGCCAAAGTCCAGAAACTAAAACGTCTAAACCTAAAAAGCCCAAAAAAGGCTACGTCCAGGTAAAGGTAAGAAAAAAGAAGCGTGGGATGAGGTAAAAGCAACGTTTCGGTCTTAGACCGTCGTCAGGCGGGGGGTCAAAGGTGGAGGTGGCTAGAGGCCTGAGGTAAACATTTTCCCTGAAATTGTTTACCTCAGGCTACGGTGAAAGGTGGAAGGGTGGAAGGGCTTAAGGTGAAAGGTGGAGGTAGCTAGAGGCCTGAGGTAAACAGTTTCCCTGAAATTGTTTACCTCAGGCCTCTAGCCACCTCCACCTTTCACCACTCGCCTGACGACGGTCTAAGACCGAAACGTTGCTTTTACCTCATCCCACGCTTCTTTTTTTTCTTATCGTTACCTGGACGTAGCCTTTTTGTTTTTTTTAGGGTTTAGACGTTTTAGTTTCTGGGCTTTGGCGTTTTAGCCTACCAGTCTTTTGCGCTTTTACTGTCATCTGTATCATCTTTTAGGGTCCTAGGTCATTCCCACAACACTCTAGAAAGAGATGTGATGAGAAAGTAAAGAATAAACAAGACACAAAGGCGAAAAAAGGAAGTAAAAACTAACAAAACATTGCTAAAAGGGAACTGACATTCTTGAAAAGTGAAAATGCGAAATAACGCGCAAACAAGTGCAGTGTCCGAGAAATGCTTTGCACAAACATTCTGGTTTTAAAATTCAAATGGTAAAGTATAGTAGGTAGGTGAGTGGAAAATTCATACATCACGATTTAGTGAGGCATTTAAAACGCTTATTATACCCCTGATTTACACTTTAGCAAAAACTGTCAAATTGTTCTTTCTTATATACTTGAGATGAGTTAAGATACACCAGGATTATTAAATTATGCTCATACAATATTTGGAATAGTGAGCAATAGCATAGCAAGGCTGATTTTGATGACTGAGCTACTGGAGCTTGAAGCCTGGTAGCTCAGTTGGTAGAGCGTTGGGCTCCGGCCCGCTGCTCAGTAACATGCAGTGGCAGTGCATGTCCAGGTATGGGTTCGGTTCCCCTGTGACGCTCTGGCGCTCAATAGTTTACCGGACGTAGGTCGGCTGGCAACCGACTGATGAGAGGGTGACCTGAGCGGGGCGGCCGTCCTTGTGCTTTGTGGGTCGTTAAACTTTGGCTTCTAAATTAACCCTTCATTGTGGGAATTGCTCGTTCGGGTGGTGGGATCGGGGTCTCCGCGACAAGTCCCTTGATGACTTTATTGAGACTCCAACTCCAGCAGCCGTGCTGAGAACAAATTGGACAACATTTATATAAAAAAGGCCTCAGCAGCAGCAGGGCTGCCATGGAAGGAAACCGTAATAGCAGGGCCACCATAACTTAGGCTCTATGACAAAAGGTGCTACAGATTGAACTACTGAGGCAATCCATCAAGTGCTATCTCCGGAGCACTATTGCACGATCTATGCTAAAGTTGTGGGGAAATAACGCAATAAACAGCTGCAGCAGTCTTCACTCAAGAAGGCGCCTGGCTCTGACAGGGTATACACTGAACCAGTGACCCAAAATAGGTTTTGCGCTAGGGTGTCGAGTGGAAAATTCAGCTCGGAATGTGTGGCGAGTGAGTGGAAAATTCCCTTCAAAATGTATGGCGGAGTAAAAATTTTCCAATTTGGGTACTCAGTTGGTAAACTCTCAAAGCCCTTGTTTGAACTGAGGGATGGGTATTTCTTTTAATTTTCTCAAAGTAAATATTTTTAAATCGTCCCCAAGCAGAATTGTTTGACCGCTACCATGTGAAAAATTTGGGTTAAACAGGTAAATCTTTACCAACTGAAACCCCCTGATGCAGTCTCCAATTATTTTTTAAGGAATTGGTGAATTGCCACAAATAAAAATCTTTTTGGGGGCCTTTGAGACCAACATTTGGGGAAAAGAACTCTGGGAGCCACCAAGACTAACATTTGTGGGATAAAGATCAACTATTGGGGGGCTTCCCTAGACCAATTCTTGTGCCCCTCCTCTCCTCTCCCATACGACCAGCTCTAAAGGGCCCCTGAGACGAAATACCGGGGCCCCCCTTAGACCAGCTCTGCAGAGAGGGCCTCCGAGACCGGCAGGTAATGAAAAATGAAAAGGGATTTTTATGCAATACCTAGTGCCAAAATAAATTATCTAAGCATACGCTATAGTTTTTCTGTCCGGGACAACGCCCCTCCTATACCTATACCTATAGTTATCGGAATTTTGGAGGCCACTCCTGACCTCAATCACTGCACCTCGCATACACCTATGCTAGGGCCCAGTAGAGCCTTGGTTTACACTTAACTAACCCAGACGAAACTACAAACTTTCTATCATGGCAATAAACTCTTCCAGACTCTTGCTAAAAGGTTCTTTTCTTTACCTGTCAATTTCCCTGCTCCTCTTCACATATATACTCACCTTCATATGAATATGCTGCTTTCTATCAATCTAATCGAAGCTACAGCCTTCTTCTTTCTGCTGCTGTTGTTTCTTCCTTTCGTCTACAATCAGCCAGGCGCGGCGGGTTGCTACAGCGTCAGAGCGAATACTACTTTAAATTTCTGATGGCTTGCCGCTTGCCGGTTGCATGAGCTACATAATTTGTATTTCAAAAATTGCTTTAAAATAATTTTCTAAATCCTTATAGACTAGAAAATTATACAACTTAAAGCACACAAAGAGGAAGACTAACAATGTTTTGTGAATAACGAATATGAAGCCTGCCTTTCAAAAAGCCTAAAGATGCCGCTTTTATTTACTAGATCTAAAGACGGCGTTTTGGTAAGTCCACGCCGTAGACCAGCCATACAAAAGTACCGATGTTTGAAGGGTAACTGGATGCATTCTTGTTGCCCAAAAAATAATTTAATGAAAATGTAGAGTTTCAATGTATTCAAGTGCCGGACACTTTCAGTTCAACTTAAATATCAGCGTATTTATGCCTAGGGTGTCGTAGGGTGTCGTGAGTGGATTTGGGTGTCACACGGCGTGGATGCAGCAATGAAGGGCTGATATGGATAAGAATTATTTTCTTTGCAATAAATGGTCAATTTTTACGATACAGTGTCAAAAAATATGCTGCTTAGCATACAAATTTCAAGATAATTGCTTTTAACAACAAGATGACCAAAAATGGTTTTTCACTATTCTCGGTACCAGAAATACAAAAACAACTTTTCAAGGTCGTAAGCCTAGAAATCATGTGCACAGATAAGCTGCTTTCCAGAAATGTATCTTTCAAAGCGGTCAGCTCATTTTTTTGGCAACACAAGGCTATGGTCTAATTTTCCACTCACAAATTTTGTGAGTGGTGGAATTTAGTGGCGGTGTTCACCCATTGGAACATTCTCCGGTGGGGCAGGGGGCACTGAGCGTCTTGCCCGGGCCAGAATTTCGATTCAGTTGTTCCACTGAAATCGGTGGAGATAAGGATGCCAGGTATAATTGGCCAGAAAAATAGAAATCGCCAGATTTTCTTTCAGAAAAGCGAAAGAAGCCAATAAGAGCCGAGTTAATTTGGCGATCTTCTAGTCGATTCTGCTGCTCTTTTTCCAGTGGACGTTGGTAGAGGAGGCAATGGAGCTGGCCTTTGTAGTAAGTATTGTTGGAAGTGAGTGGAAAATTCAGCAAAAAAAATATAAAAGTGACTGGGAAATTCTGCTTGACTGGGTGTCGTTCTGCACCCAGCACCCCAGGTCTTGGGACACTGCACTGAACACCTAAATAATCTCACACCAGTTGAATACAGTCTGTTATTTCGGATTAAAAAGTTATTTTGACGCTCCTGTAACGCAAGCTTATGGACAAACAGGTGAACAAGTCACAAGTCTTATAGTGTGCACGTAAGTGACTTCAAGCTATTATTAGGAAAGGAAGAAGTGACTTGCATCTCCTTAGAAGTTAAACTGTTACTCTGGGCTTAAAAACTCTTACTGTTTAGCAGCTTCTGATAGTCCAGGGACCCTGATAGCCCAAGGACTCTTCTTTCCGAAAGAGGGCTTTGAAAATGGTAGGCCGCTTTGGCCAAGGGAGGCTTCTGAAAATCTGACCGACTCTTCTAGCAGTGCTAGTGTAGGTTTTCTCAAAGGCTTGGCTTCTGCTAGCTTGAGGGTGCCAAGGGTTGTGATGGACGTATTTAAGCAGAGTCTAGTCTAAGTACGATTTGGTCGCTATGCTCAGTTTGGTCTTTGAATAACCTTATCAAAGAGAAGCTTAAACGTTTGGCTTGTCTCACATTTCTGATAATCGATGTGTAATTTCTGCAGAGGAAACATGCTTTGTAGGGATGGAAATCGGGCAAGATTTTGCGAACAGTCAGATGGTCGCAATAACTCCTATTACCGACAAGACCTGCTGCCGGTGCAGCAGTTTATGATCATCATCATTATCATCATAATTCGGGCTTAGGGCGAGTCGACTGCAGGGGCCACATTGCGCCTGGTGCAGCAGTTTGATGCTCGCGATGACTCGCGATCACTGGCAAGACCTGCTGCGGCGGCCGGCAAATTCTTCATGGAAAATATTCATGCTTGGAATCAAAATTGGTTTGACCAATTCCAGTGCGACTCGGTAACACCGTAACGCTACGTTACGAAGTCTTCCGTTACGTCACGTTAGTGACTATGCCGGACGTTATATTAATTGATGGGGGATATGAGATTGTCCTGCCTGTAGCTTTTCTCGGCAGAGGTTTGGTAAGCTGGCTAGATACAATTATGTATTCATTGGTTTCCGGTTGTCTGAGACGTGCAGAGCACGGGTGCGGTGTCTGAGACGTGCAGAGCACGGGTGCGGTGTCAGGTGTGCAGAGCACCGGTGCGGTGTTTGAGGTGTGCCGAGCACCGGTGCGGTGTTTGAGGTGTGATGAGCGCTGCTGTCGTGTTTCAGGTACGTGCCGACACCGCTCTGGGGGCTGAGCGGTCATGTGCAGACAGTGGTGCACGCGGTGTGGGGTCGGATTCGCACCAGGAACAGGGCCAGCGTGCGCCGCTCCGTCCGGCTGGCAGATGGCGCCACCCTCACCTGGGATGAGTGGACCGCGCTGGACCAGCACCCTGCCAATGGTGGGTGCCTCCTGGGTGGGCGGGATGTGGCTACATTTTGTGTAATGCGTTGATGTATGTACGTACTAGCTTATGCTGGTGGGTTAGGGAAGTGTTAAATTCGACTGTATTGATTTTTGTTCCGAGCTGTCACTCCCGGCAGCGGTGGCGATATGCCAGCGACCACAAATGCCGACTAATCTGCAGTGAGTCACCGCCGGATCAATACTCGCCCGGTCGCAGGTGTGTTGTAAGAGCCTTATCATGGTGGTTTGCCCGGCCATCACGTGTGGAGAAATCGCCCTATCACGTGTTGCAGAGGCCAATGGTACCCGCCTGTTGATCTGTTAGGGTTTTCAGCTCTTCTCCTTGTAAGATTTGAGCATTGCCTTGACCCTTGCATTTTCTTCCGATTGTTGTGGGTAACGGGTGCTCCATTTCTGCGCCGGTGGTATAAACAGTTCCGGCCAGCGTGGTGTGTTTGCATACAATTCCTGTGAGGGAATGTGAACATGGCTCATGTCGTCAAACACCTGTGGAAGCGCAAATGTGCTGGCATCCAAGCTTGCAGGATTTGATGCGGATGTATGCTTATATTTGTTAATACTTTGGCAACAAATCTTCTTTGAGACACGCGGTATAAAGCAAGACGGTGTGTTCACTTTTTGATAGCTTTTTCCGGCCTTTTAAGGGTTTATTAACGATTGTTTGGTTATTATCTGATAAATTGGACATAAAGTGACCACGCCTAAATCGATCTGGTTGATCGAATTTGATTTTATCTGTCAAAATATTTTGAAGTTTCGATTTTTATAAATTGTTGACCTCTTGTTAGGATCAGTAGTTGCTGGGTTTTTTCACGATGTTACTGATTGCCTTTTTATCTGCCTTCCATAACGCTACTTTTATGTAACTGACAGTCCTTCACTAGGTTATCTTGTGTTACCTATAAAGACTGATTTCTCATCAAATTGTTAAGAATTATGCTGTTGGAGTGACCAGAATTGAGTTTCTATATCCAATATCCACCAATATTTTCTGTACTCTTTTTAGTTCTGGATGGACTGACTGCCAAGAACCACAGTTTTGTAGAGTCCCACGCGCGTACAAGCGGATGGTCCCTGACCTGTAAACATCTGAAAAATCCCCGTCCCCATTCATCCATCTTCCTAAGTTTGTTAGCTTGGTGTAAACATCCGTAACAAACTGACCATCAACGATAGTATCAAGGGCTGGTAGCTTGCTATTGACACGACGCTCAACATGGAAGTTTGCGTTTAGCCCTGAAATGCATATACGGCAGAACTTGGGGGAGGGGGTACACCAGGGTACTGTGCCGCCCTCAGATGATGAATTTTTACACTAGCCCTATGGTATTGATTGGAAAGAAATTGGTTAAAAGTATGTTTACATCAAGGAAGATGCCATCAATGAAACGGTAATAGGGAAAAATGCATCGTTTCCGTGCACAGAGCCTGCCGTTCAACGTGATTATTAAAAGCGCGCGCAATAATACGGATAACCCTTAGATATACACGCTGGAGCCCAGTGACTCACCCAGCGTAGCTTTCATAGTCAGCGCGTGGGCAACAAGTGCGCAAAGTTCACCGACCTGTGATTACTGCGGGAAGGATAAACACTTGTGCGTGTTCTGCACAGGTGACACACTGCCACTTCCCGACTGTATTTTATCCATGAGTCAGCTGTTGGGAAGCACCCCCACTCTCTCTTTCCCCCTGCTCTGACCTTTCTTTCTCTAGCCCTGTTCCAGCTGTCAGCACAGTTTTGTCAGCACCAATCAGCGGGCTGCGTTGCGCCTACGTCACAGGATTGTAGCCTCTCCCCGGGAACTAGTTCTAGAGGTTTTGCGGGCTGATGTCCTGCTGTTTGCGCTGATGAAAAATAGTAAGTGCACGAAGTGGCAGCCTAATATTTTTTTCATGGTATAAAGGATTAAGTTCCCTATGCTTAGCACAAGCAAGAGGCGATTATGGCGCTGATATTTCTTTTCTGGAGGAGAGGCTAGAGGTCCTGCTGACAAAACTGTGCTGACAGCTGGAACAGGGCTTCTGAGCTGCATGAGCTCGCGGAATGTGTGATTACCTTTCAAATAAAGCGCCGTAAAATGCAGTGAGGTGCTGTACTTGAACACTTCAAACCACTTTCACATTAAATCTGTGGCGCCGATATAAGTGTTTTTGCCGCAAGGGTTGAGGTAAGCCCCGCGAGTATCTTGAAGGGGTTTAGATATGTGTCAAAATTATTGTCTCTTATAATGAATTTAGGGTTACGTCACTTTATCTTTCAACGAGAGCACTTAACTTGTGGATTTTCTTCCCATCAGAGTTGAGTTCAGTTTGTCGGCACTTCACGGTCTAAGCTCGATTTGAGTAGTTCTTAAAATTTTGTATTTGTTTCCTCTGACTGCTCTTTAAGTTAAATAATATTCTAAAATTGTGCTCAAGAAAGTTTTGTGACGTTTAACTAAAGCCTTGGGTTTTACCTCGAGGCGATTTTCCTACCGAACAAAACGTTAAAGCTTGAAAATTGGCATGATATTGTTTCAGAAAATTCCGTATAAGGTTCGAGCTTTTCTCCATCAGTTTCTTAGCAGTGGGAGACCCTAAATCCTTGGCTGATATTTTTTTACAGATTCTTACCTAAATCTTTTTTTCTGGTCAGAACTTACGAAGTCCGAAATAGCCCCATTACATCAGTTAGTATCACACGTCTCGTACGATGGTTTTGTTTCCCCGCTGTGTACCGGTGTAGTGATGTACCCTGTACCTCTGTAGTGGATATCCGCTCATCCTCTGCTGTAGACCGTCTCTGACCGGCCACCGCAGTCTGTGAAATACACCAGAACCCACCTGGAATAAATAAACATTGTTTCCAGACGACATCACCATCGCTGTGTGTCCGGGCATCGGCAACTCCAGCGAGACGGTTTACATCTGGTCCTTCGTACACTACGCCTGCATGAACGGCTACCGATGCGTGGTGCTGAACCACCTGGGCGCCCTCCGCTCCGTCAAGGTCACCTCACCGCGCATCTTCTGCTGCGGTCAGTCTCGCCAGCTGTTCGTGTCCGGATTTTGAGTCGGCTTTGGCGTCACTGTTTCCATGGACGTGGAGTTCATGTCTTATGGCTGTTTAAATCATTGCAGGATAGTAAGAACTTGATGACAGCATGCACACGATGTGTTGATTTATTATAGGTTTGAATTTACGTTTGCCACCCACTACTGCCATGTCGCTTTGGGCTCTATATGACAGCATTATTTGGCGTGCCACTAAACCCAAATAGCAACTGCCATGCTGCTCGTTGAACTTCACAGTACGCCTGAAAAAGCCCAGGCCATCCCTTGTAAAATTGGAAATGATGCATGGTTCTATTTGGATGGAAGCTCCAAAATTTAAAATGTCTGAAGCCTTTCATTAAGATGCCGTTTAACATGTTTGGTATTGTTTATTGTCAGCCATCCGGTCAAGCTTTAATGAAATTGTTCATGGTTTGACTTCATATGATTTCCACTCAAAACAGTTTTGGCCAATAAACTGGGGCATTTCGAAAAAGAACTAAACATTTACCTCCACCGCCCAATATCTCAATATCTGTATCATACCCCAATATAAGTGCAGATATATGTTTTGCTTGATGTTCTATGCACATTTTTGTAAGTAGGGGACAGCGTCGAGATGGTCAAAAATTAAATTTCGATTCTTTTACCTCGGCCCAGGCTTATTCGGTTGTAAAACGGGTTTATAGGCAGGATTTGTATTTGCTAGTTTTTGATTTGAGCAATTCTTGGTGGCGGGAAATCGCATTTTTTGTTACCATATGGCTTATGCATGCAGGTCAATGCTGGTTTGCCACATCGTCGAAACTTGATTGTCGTGCTACTGATATCTTGTGAGAACAACAGTATTTAAGATACTAAATAGATGTCCAAATATGTCTATTTAAGTACCGCATTTAACTTTTTAGCTCCCGATGAGCAAGCTTCACTTAACAATGTGGCTTATTTAGGCTGATAGCGTTGTTTTTTATGTTTTTCCTCGCGATATGTGATAACATATATTTACTTTAGTGTTATGGTGGTATGATCTAAGTTCCACATTCTCTTTGTGAGGGTATAAGAGCTGATAAAAAATAGTTCCACTAAAGTCGAAGAAGGCACCACTAAATCCCATATTCTCCTATATATATTGCACTATGGTGGACATGGGGCTTGCTTATTAATTATGCGTGATTGGGGATGGACTGATAAAACCAACACTGAATTATGACGAAAAACGAGTACTTTAATACACACATCTGTGCATTTCTTTTTGTACCCATCTCTCAGGTACCGTCATGTTGCATGACCCTCTCATATCCACTTTTCCATCCGTTGCTATGCTTGATATTGCTTTCCTTTTTCAGGATGGATCCTTGTCCTAGTGTCAAGCCCAAAACCCGATCCTCCGATAAAACAAACCTCTCCGAAGCAATCGGAACAGGGAGAGAATTTCTGGCGAGTGAAGTACCAACGTACCGGGATATATTACGACGAGGAATTCTGCTACAGCAACAAAGAACCGTTCAGCACTATATCCCCAAGAACTTCTACTCCGTGAAGAACATTGCAGGTGATTTAACGCCTTTGGTGTTTGCACAGTGGCAGAAATCCAACCCAAAGTTTGTTCAGCCAGCAGTCATAAATGAGAAGTCACTGTCCAGAAAAATTGAGCGATTCTGGTTGAAAGCTTCTGAGTATGCGAGGGGAAAGTCAACAGCTGCTGTAACCGACCACGTGGAGAAGAATTTAGACCGACTTTTTTATATAACCTCCTGCCCCCACAAGATTCTACGTTGCACTGATGAGGGTTCCAATTGTTTTGACTCTCAGCAGTGTCAGAAACATGTCCATGTTCAGTGCAACTGCACGGCGGATAAAAAGGTACCTGCTTTAGAGCTGGAGTGGCTTTATCATCAGAGACAGAAAATTGGAGAAAGAGGGGCTATGATGATGCAGGGCGTGGACCGGAAGGAGGCGAAACGACAGGAAACGGCGTTGAAGAGGAAACTTAAGAAGGAAGAAGCAACGAGGAAACGAATGAAAACAGAAAACAAAAGGACTGAGGATCTCTTGCTTCGAGAGCTAGATGCGGCATCGGCGTCCGATGATGACCTCAGAACCGATGACAAGGGAGATAAAACATTCTCTGCTTTACGTGCGGATGATATCCAAGAGAAGTTGGACGTGATGAGGTTGGTAGAAGGTTTTCTTAAAGAGAAAATTGGAACACTATCCCACCTAGTGCTTCAGTATTTAGACAAACCAAAACTAAAACGAAATGTCATACCGTTTCACAATCTAGCTTTGGCTTCCATTCGGTTTGACGTGCCACCCACTGCTGCGGCAGGCATTGCCACAGGGTTCCTTCAGGATTTGATTGCGAGTGGCTACCTCTCTCCCCAACAATCCTTTCTAGCGTGTGACCCCAGCAAGGTAAGACGGGCGCGTCAGGAAGCCATGAGGGTAGCGAAATCCATAGACCAACAGCAACATGAGGGTTCGCAGATAATTGGACTGGGCTATGATGGCAGGAAAGATGCTAAGACAAGGGCCTTGGTACCAGATTGTCATGGAAAGCTTCATCCTCGAATCATTAAGGAAGAGCACGTTTCGGTGACTGATGAGCCTTCCGGTAGGTATCTCTGGCATTTTGTGCCAGAAACTCCCGTGTATTCAGAAAAGCCGGCGCTGAAAGTAGCCCAAGGTCTATTTGGACTCC
>JAOTON010001236.1:40000-160000 GCA_034440635.1 Lepas anatifera
ATTGAAGTAGAAATAGGCACATGCCATTTACTCAGCTGCCCACCAACCTGTCTCTCCACCTCGCATTTAGCAAATGTGTTCATGTGACAAAACATAGCCTGTTTTTCCGCTTCAGTTTCCTATCTTCCAGTATAAGAAGCATTGGTTCTACTTTTTGCTACAAGCTTAGTCACGGAGTCAGTCCGCGTGCCAACTAACCTGATATGTTCCGTGTAAGCTCCTGCCGAAAGAAGCAAGTCTCGGCGCAAAGATGCAGATTTAAAGACATGAAAACCATTGTAAGTCAATAAATGGATCTCAGGGCTGATGATATCGATGATGTGTCTGAAAGAACATTTTGGGTCTCTATTGGCAAGTGCCAGAAGAAAGTTACAAGGTCCTTTCTCGCTAGGACATATTATGTGAGCATATATTAGTGCCTGTCGGGTGTCCGGCCGGACAGATTGGCCCGGTGCCACGGCCGGTTTGAGCGCTCTCAGACTGTCGGATGCCCAGTCGGTATCCGGTGCAGCTCGTGTCCTCCTGCCCGGCCGGTAACCGGTGCAGCTGATGTCCTCCTGCCCGGTCGGTAACCGGTGCGGCTGGTGTCCTGCCCGGCCGGTAACCGGTGCAGCTGGTGTCCTCCTGCCCGGCCGGTATCCGGTGCAGCTGGTGTCCTCCTGCCCGGCCGGTATCGGGTGCAGCTGGTGTCCTGCCCGGCCGGTAACCGGTGCAGCTCGTGTCCTCTTGCCCGGCCGGTAACCGGTGCAGCTGGTGTCCTCCTGCCCGGCCGGTAACCGGTGCAGCTGGTGTCCTCCTGCCCGGCCGGTAACCGGTGCAGCTGGTGTCCTGCCCGGTCGGTAACCGGTGCAGGTCGTGTCCTCCCTGCCCGGCCGGTAACCGGTGCAGCTGGTGTCCTCCTGCCCGGTCGGTAACCGGTGCAGCTGGTGTCCTGCCCGGTCGGTAACCGGTGCAGGTCGTGTCCTCCTGCCCGGCCGGTAACCGGTGCGGCTCGTGTCCTTCCCGGTCGGTAACCGGTGCAGCTCGTGTCCTTCTGCCCGGTCGGTAACCAGTGCAGCTCGTTTCCTCCTGCCTGACCGGTAACCGGTGCAGCTGGTGTCCTCCTGCCCGGTCGGTAACCGGTGCAGCTGGTGTCCTGCCCGGCCGGTAACCGGTGCAGCTGGTGTCCTCCTGCCTGACCGGTAACCGGTGCAGGTCGTGTCCTCCTGCCCGGCCGGTAACCGGTGCGGCTCGTGTCCTGCCCGGTCGGTAACCGGTGCAGCTCGTGTCCTTCTGCCCGGTCGGTAACCGGTGCAGCTCGTGTCCGCCTTTGTTGTCCGACACTGGCGGCAGCCTACCAGCCGTCGGCCTAGAACCGTCTATGTCACGTCCGCTCCTTCACTCATTGTGACCGTCCCGCGTAAATTTGGATTTTTGGACCCTAGATCTGCGAGGGCCCAGTCTTGTGACAGTTCTGCAACCTCATGCGCCTCCTGGTCGGTGAGTTCGTTGTGCCTGGAAGTGCCGAGTGGCCCAGTACCCAATGTGACGTGAGCCGCACGCCGCCACGTGCCATTGTACACAGGTTTTCCCACTCCATGCCGACTGGACGCTCTGTCGAGACTGACCGGTCATCTGCTGTCGTCACAGCGCCGGCGCAGGCGGCAGGGTAAGAAGGCTGCTCTCGGAGTGGTCCTTCTGCTTGACTGAGTCTGAGACGATGCGTTGGGCAGGTGCGTCAGCTCGCTGCTGTGCTTGCTGGAGCTGCGCCGGTTCTACATGCACATGATGACTGAGAATGTGAAGCGGATCATCATGCGGCAGCGCTCGATGCTTTTCACCGACGAGACCCGCAAGCGGTACCAGCTGGACGAGCGCAAGGTGCTGGTGGCGGCCACCATTCCAGAACTGGACGAGGCTTACACCAGGTGGGACGAGCTCTTCTGCAACTGAGGATGGGGATTGGGGATGTCATTTGTAGTTTTAGAGACAAAAACTGTCTCGAATTAGTGATGGCAAGCAGGATTGTTGATTTGTGGCTTCGAGTCAGAACTGACTGATGAGCAGCCTATTTTGCCTGAGGCTAGGGTTGAGTCGGCTTAATTATGATGAATTTTGGCTCAGTGTCGACTCGGTCGGTCAATTGAACTATTTGAGTCAGTCTGTCACTAAGTCGTGGGTCAGAGTTGAGTCAACCAAACATCCGATCCGATTAGTTTGAGGTTTGAACCCCGGCTTCATCAGAGATGTGACGGCTTCGACCGCCTGATCCAGTCAGTTGTGTGAGATTGGACCCCGGCTTCGTCAGACGTGTGAACGGGTTCAACCGCCTGATCCAGTCAGTTGTATCAGACGTGTGAACGGGTTCGGCCGCCTGATCCAGTCAGTTGTATCAGACGTGTGAACGGGTTCGACCGCCTGATCCAGTCAGTTGTATCAGACGTGTGAACGGGTTCGGCCGCCTGATCCAGTCAGTTGTATCAGACGTGTGAACGGGTTCGGCCGCCTGATCCAGTCAGTTGTATCAGACGTGTGAACGGGTTCGACCGCCTGATCCAGTCAGTTGTAACAGACGTGTGAACGGGTTCGGCCGCCTGATCCAGTCAGTTGTATCAGACGTGTGAGCGGGTTCGGCCGCCTGATCCAGTCAGTTGTATCAGACGTGTGAACGGGTTCGACCGCCTGATCCAGTCAGTTGCATCAGACGTGTGAACGGGTTCGGCCGCCTGATCCAGTCAGTTGTATCAGACGTGTGAACGGGTTCGGCCGCCTGATCCAGTCAGTTGTATCAGACGTGTGAACTGGTTCGACCGCCTGATCCAGTCAGTTGTATCGGACGTGTGAACGGGTTCGGCCGCCTGATCCAGTCAGTTGTATCAGACGTGTGAACGGGTTCGGCCGCCTGATCCAGTCAGTTGTATCAGACGTGTGAACGGGTTCGGCCGCCTGATCCAGTCAGTCGTATCAGACGTGTGAACGGGTTCGACCGCCTGATCCAGTCAGTTGTATCAGACGTGTGAACGGGTTCGGCCGCCTGATCCAGTCAGTTGTATCAGACGTGTGAACGGGTTCGGCCGCCTGAGCCAGTCAGTTGTGTGAGCTCGGACCCCGACTTCGTCAGACGTGTGAACGGGTCAGTTGTATCAGTCATCCAGTCAGTTGTATCAGACGTGTGAACGGGTTCGGCCGCGTGATCCAGTCAGTTGTATCAGACGTGTGAACGGGTCCGACCGCCTGATCCAGTCAGTTGTATCAGACGTGTGAACGGGTTCGGCCGCCCTGATCCATTCAGTTGTATCAGACGTGTGAACGGGTTGGGCCGCCTGATCCAGTCAGTTGTATCAGACGTGGGAACGGGTTCGGCCGCCTGATCCAGTCAGTTGTATCAGACGTGTGAACGGGTTCGGCCGCCCTGAGCCAGTCACTTGTGTGAGCTCGGACCCCGGCTTCGTCAGACGTGTGAACGGGTTTGACCGCCTGGAGGACTTTTACGCCGACAACAGCTCGCTGCACTACTTGAGTGGGATCGACACGCCGATGGTGTTCGTGAACGCCAGGGACGACCCCATAGTGCCGCCGGCGGTGCTGGATGAAGTCAGACAGTTCTGCCGTGAGTACCGACTCCCTGATCTCCTCAATCCAGGGTTGATTACAGAACAGGATAGTTCACAAACACATTGGCTAATTCCGCCTACTCTTTATAGGATGGGACTATGTTCTGTGTTGAGCTGCCCGCTGTTTCTTTTCGCCGGCGCTTGCCCAGGTTGAGCCCGCCACCGTAGCTGACTTAGTCCCTGCACTGCGGCAGGCTCGCGCCCCGGCCTGTTAATGCTGGAGACAGAGCACGGAGGGCACCTGGGCTTCTTCGAGGGCGGCTTCGTGGTGCCCAACTCCATCACCTGGCTGGACAGGACACTGGTTCAGCTGGCACACGGTCTGGTCAGCTACGCCGACCACTGACTCTGTGTCCGACACTGACGCTGTGTCCGACACGAACGCTGTAACAGACACTGACGATGTATCCGACACTGACGCTGTGTCCGACACTGACGCTGTATCCGACACAGACGCTGTAACAGACACTGACGCTGTATCCGACACTGACGCTTTATCCGAAACTGACGCTGTCTCCGACACTGATGCTGTGTCCGACACTGACGATTTATCCGACACTGACGCTGTGTCCGACACTGACGCTGTATCCAACACTAACGCTGTAACAGACACTGACGCTGTATCCGACACTGACGCTGTCTCCTACACAGACGCAGTGTCCGACACTTACGCCGTATCCGACACTGATGCTGTGTCCGGAACTGACTGTATCGGACACTAACACTGTATCCGACACTGACGCTGTGTCCAACACTGACGCTGTGTCCAACACGTACGCCGCATCCGACACTGACGCTATGTCCGACACTGACGCTATGTCCGGCACTGACGCTGTGTCCGACACGTACGCTGCATCCGACACTGACGCTGTGTCCGACACTGACGCTGTGTCCGACACTTATGCCGTATCCAACACTGACGCTGTGTCCGACACTGACGCTGTATCCGACACGTACGCTGCATCCGACACTGACGCTATGTCCGACACTGACGCTGTGTCCGACACTTACGCTGCATCCGACACTGACGCAGGGCATGCCGCTGACAGTTTATGCTATGCTGACACTGTATCAGATACCAGACCCTGACTTTGTGTAGGACAGTGGCGTTGTGCCAGACCCTGACGCGTTAAACACAGGCGCTGTGCCAAGCGTGGACGCCTCGTCAGACACGGGCGCTGCGGCAACACACTTGCAGCTGACGCTACGCCAACGGACGGACACCTGACGGCAGCTGAATAATGCTGACGATTCGCCATATCGACTGAGCGCACACAAAGCTTGTACTAGGTCTTAGAAGGCGGAGGCGGCTGGCGCACTCGCCGAGCCGTGCGGTCAGCTGAAGTATCCGGAATGCCTTACCGAGTGGGAGCTCGGCCTCGGACCAAATGGACTGCGATAGACGCTGAGGTCGCGGCTGGAACGGCCGTGCCTAGCCCCGCGCGCCCAGCGCCTGGAAAACCACGTCTTCCACTACCTGTCGCCACACTGCCTGCTGGGCTGCCCTCTTCTTCGTGTGTGCTTCCCTACCTATGCCTGTGATCTCCGTCTGTGTACTGCCTGACTACTTATGCTTCCAACCACTCGAGGTTGAAACCACCACCCATCGGCTGGTGTCGATCAACGTATGGTCCGTGTTGGGGTAGGGGGATATTTTTGGTCAACAAACTCATAACCATCATCCTGGTACGGTTACTCAGAGTAGTATTCAGTAGTATCCACTGACGAGCTAGTAACGGTTGAGTTGGTATGTTAAATGACGATAAATTTGCGCGCCTTCAAATATGATTTTGATTTCCCACGTGCTCCGGTTTGGCAAAAAGTAGTATTCAGGGTTATGATGTTTAGTATTTATGATACAATGCGCATGTAGTGGTTAGTTTTTATATCAGGCAGACTGAAGGCGCGTGTGCAGGGTAATCAGGGTAACAAGATGATGGTAATTTATTTAGACTGTGGTCCACTCTTAAGCTGTGAAGTCGGCGTGGTCATTTGTGTAGTAACTGGCTAATGACTCCCGGAAACTTCCCTCAAATAGTTGTCTGCAAGTGGTAAAACTGCGGTGGAAACAAACAGTTCTGAGATGTCGGACTTTAAACATTCATCACCTAGCTTTTTATATGCGTCAGCAATTGAGTAGAGGTGGCTTGTTACTGATCATTTATAAAGCACAAATTACTGTGGCCTAGATTAATGTGTGGTCCCGTGACAAGTCTTTGGATGCTCCCAGGTAGCTGTGTTAAGTGTAGTATCGATTAAGCCCGTTGGACAGTCTCATCGAAAGTCAAAGCGACAGGTGCAGGTTTTCTCAAATACTAAAGTTCAAAGCATGTGCATATTTAAAGCCGTAGAAATGATGTAGGATATTGCCCGGCAAGGATTTCTGTAACGTCCCAGGTAAACCTAATCACCATTCGAGAATCGCTGATTTTGGTGAATAAAGCACATGCACACTTCAGAATCTGAATGGAACTAAAAGGTAGGATTCGATGCTTAAATGTCCTGAGCTGCTGGAATCAGGGTCACTTTAGGGGCGGGATAAGTGTCTTGTAGAGAACGCCTTATAAAAAGTCCTAAACTAACTAACTAGCCAATCAGGGTCCATTTTACAAACTCGTAGGCATGCAACCGCTTCAAGCGCCGAGTTTTCGCTGGCTGCAGAAGACCTATCCCCGGCGAAGTTGTAAGTAGAGATGGCCCACCACACGACTTCGTTACAGAATTACGGTACAAGCTTTCATTCATGAAATGTACATGCTGTGAAATTGACATTTTTTTCAATAGCTATGGTATTACGAGACTTAAGCTACTATTGCGGGATACGTTTACCGCACTAAGATTTAAAAAAGTATTCCGTGAAGACCAAAACATTTATTACCTCAAGTCTAGTAGAGATTGAGTAGGTGCGGACCCAAAATATTGTTCAGGAGTGGGGGAGGGGGTGGCAGCCATGGACGGATCCACAACAGTCCTTTCAGGGTTTGATGCGATCTGTAAACGCGTTTGGACACCTGGTGTAATCCTGTTGGGCGCGCAAAATGGAGGGCATCTGGAAAGTGCTCTGGAGTGAAAAAGAAAAGGCTAAATAGTATTAATATATCTATAATAGGATTGATATAATATATATAATATATAATAGGATTATTATATCGTGTAGAAACTCCGGACTGCGCATAAGCTTAGCTTCATTCCACTCCAACAGATAACACATGATGCCAATCGAACGCTGGGGGTCCATCTTTGTCACCCGGTACATTTAGCTAAAGTCAGGATAATGACCAAGTCAACTGCAGTGCAGGCCATCTCTGATCTTAAGTCTTCAGTGTTACTCCGTCGCGTGTGACTCTGTTCTGACCTGTGAGTTTGCTCTATGCTTGATGCGTATCTAGTCTCCTCGTTTCTGTGCATGCTGTGGTGTTGTTGATGTGCTAGTGCCTTCCCGTTTGAACGTGCTTTCAACCCTGAGATAAAGTCAATCCGATATTTTGGCGTTGGACTCTTTGATATGCTGTGAAACTGGCGTCGCACTGAGTGTATTCTGTGAACGAGTATAGTCTGTGAAGTTGTTTGGAAACGCACATATTTTCAACATAAACTGTTTAGTTAGTGGCGACAGAAGTATCCGATGCTAATCAGAAAAACTGTGTAGTCAATATGTTATCGCCGATGGTGGAAAATCAATCATATTTATCATGCTGAATACACTAGTATAGTTGCTATCACTGGTGTTTAATTTGACTATGGTTTGTATTGGGCTGGTTTTAGCTAAACGCTGTCTTGGTGGCAATAGCGAGTGCAGGTGCACGTACTAGCACTTCTTATATATCGGAATCTAAACATAATACGAACAGGGGTGAACAGAGTATACACAAACACTTGGCTTTGATCAATTGACCATCCGGAATATGCACTGCTCTGCATTCTCGGCGGAGTCAGTTACACAGAAGTCTTCCGTGGGAACAGAGTATACACAAACACCATAGCTCAGATCAATTGACCATCCGGAATATGCACTGTTCTGTATTCTGGGCTGAGTCCGTTACACACGATGTCCTGCGACTCCGCTTGCTCCGCGCTTATTGTTCCCGCGAGTACACGCACAGTCCTATATCGCATCTCCAGTGATTTGCAGGGGAGCGGAGCGCGTCTTGTCGCCTCCAGGTACTTCTGAGCAGCGATCTTCAGAGTTGGTACCGCTCGCTTGCCTCGGTATCGGTCCTGGGGGTCCACCTCGACCGACGCGGGGTCTTTAGATCAATGCATTGCTAGTCAGGAGCGCGTCATTGGAGGCCGTGGTCGATGAGCAGAAACGGCGAATCTGCCACCCTCACTGTCCAGCACGTCCGCACGCCTGTCTTTAAGTTTGATGTTGATGACGCAACTCTACTGGCCAAGCGTGCGTTTGAGATTATCTCCTCTGCAACAGAGTGGCGTTGGTGCCTCGCTGTGCTGTTTCTCAGCAGTTTCAGTATCGCGTTTTCCCCTCCGCGGGAGATCACAGCAGCAGCGTCACCAGAGCGGACAGCGCCACCGTCGCCGCCGCCACCACCGCCTGGTTGGCCGAGCCTCCGAAGTCGAACACCTTGAAGTACGGGTCACTGCGCGCCCAGGGGTTCTCCCCGTCGTCGAAGTAGAGCGGACAACGGTCACCTGAGAGCGGACGCACATTCACGGCGGTTAATTGATTCACTAAGTCGCTGGGGTAGAATTGAGCCTACTGCAGTCACCAGAAATCAGCTCAAAATTATGGGACGCTGTTGATTTGCAATCTGACATCAATTCATCTTCTCCATTCACAGCCTGGTGAAGAATGTATAAAACTGACACTACAGATCTCAACTCAGCTGTAATTACAATACTCACCATTGGCGTATTTATCCAACACTACTCTCGATTGAGCACGATAACAGCACTGTGGTAGGGCTGCACCGTCTTCAACTATACACCCTTTTGTCCTACCCCCTCCCCCCTCCATGAACTCCGCCTGGTCTTTCACCCACGGATCCACCCTGCTAACTGTCCACTTTTTCCCTGTATTCGGTGGACTCACGTTCCCGCTCGTTCTCCCTGAGGTCCAGGAAGACTGCAGCGCCCTCTGTGTAGTTGTAGGAGTCGGCCCTCTGGTTGATGTTGCAGAAGCTACCCACCGCTTGCGACATCTTTATCCGATTGATGTCAGTCCTGACGTAAACCTGGAAAAAATAATCCAACGCATTCGGAATCAGAAAAATCTTGGATTTCTTATGAAAACTTAGGAAAACTCAATATTTCTTAAATGGATGAAGTTATCGTCTTGACACCATGTTCTGCGTGACGTACAGAAGACACTTCTGCTACACTTTCACACTTTCACTTTTATTTCGTTCGCATATCATCTGGCTGGGGTTTATTCGCTCTAGTATCCCTACAGAGTTTCATCTCCCCCATATCTTTGATTCTTTTTGCTCTTCTTCTTTCCTTAGTTGCTAAAAGGTGGTAGTTTGATAAAAGGAGATCGAAACCAATGCAGGAATAGAAATAAAAACCGCCTAGACAGGAACAGAAACAGTAATTTAACTAGTAGGGTTAAGCTGTGCTGATAATAACATAAATAGTAATTTTTGGGGCTTATCGATGCACCAACTGCCATGTTCATATCGCGTCGCCAATTCGTGTAACCGGTTGACTCATGTAATCGGGAGTCGAGCGTACCGAAACAGCTCATGTATCTGAGGTGTCTGACGCCGACGGACTTACCCAGCATCTGTACTTGCTGATAGGGTCCAGCTCGTCGAAAGTGATGAGGTAGGAGCGCAGGTTCTCGCGCCAGAATCCTACACACTGCATCTTGTAGTCCGGGTCACCTGTGGGGGAGCCAGGCGCTAACACGCGCGTTGACGGGGGTCTGAGCCACCTACACTTTGACGAGGGGGGTGGGTGCCCGCCCCCTAAGATCTCGAGGACCACGGTAGGTAGCGAAAAACGGTAAACGGTGTTGGGTAGCCCATCCGCTTCTCCATCGAAAATATTTCAACCATTTTTTTGTCATGTTACATTTAAGGTCACCAGAGGTCAAAACATGCCGTCATAGGGATAACATGAAAATTAAGGTTTTCGGTCATTACATCTGAACAAGTAAAGATAAAGCAAAACTGCTTAAACTATATGAATTTTCGCAGCAAGCCGAATCGAATGATATATAATTTGACCTTGCTAGGTCAAATCAAGGATTTCACCTGACCTGAGGTCAGGTCATGGTTAAATTATATAAAATGCATATCATTAGAACTGCAAAGCCAAGGCAAGTCTAATGCAGCTAAAATAAAAGCTCTATCACCATCTGTTACTGAATTATTCAGTAAAAAACATTTTTCCCATGTATTTCCAATGGAGAGGTCCTGCCTCGTACCTGACCTTAGGTCATCGATATAAAAATACCGGAACATATTTTAGAGAAGTCGGTAGGCCCATTATGTGATATGAGTTTCAATCGGATAAGTTCACCCTGCTCCGACTTATACTACCTTAAACTTTTTTTGAGGTCGGGTCACTTGACCTGTACTGGTGACCTGACCTGAGTTGACCTAACATTAGAATTTTCACAAAAGTTGTAAAAATGATGATAAAAAAGGTATGCCAAGTACGGCGGCGCTACGCGCCGCCCTTTTCTGCTGTATCCGAAAAACCCGAGGGGGCGGGTATCCACCCGTCAATGCGCGTGTTAAGATCACAGCGCGTTACGCACGACTGGCAAACGACGTGTGGAAGGGAATCTTACAGGAATCAAGTTCAACCAAGGTTGCGTGTATTCTTGGTGGAAAAGTTGAATACATTTGTATTCTTTTGATGAGTTGAAAGTGAAATCCCTTCCCACGTCAATAATTCTTTGTCAGCTAAAATTGTTTTTCTCTGCTCATTTCTTCATCCATTACGTACCAAATGCCGAAACCACCAGCTTCGTCTAGTAACGGTCCCGACCTACGTCCGTGAGGTCACTCACTGTAGATGTCGTGCGGCCGACCCAGGTAGTCCACCGAGTAGCACTTCTCGTTGTCGATACTGATCTCGGTCTGCGCCTTCTGGCCCTGGTTGCAGGCGGCGAACTCGGAGATGATGAGCTGGCAGTTGAGGTCGGGCCGCGGCGAGTCTGTGATGCCGTGCAGAATCCTGGTGCGGAACTTGATCTCCCCCTTCTGCTCGAACTTAAACATGCCGGCCACCGGGCAGCCCACTGGCACCGGCTTCTTGGCTGTGGGAAGCGGCGGAGGCGACGTCATGGAGCCGGAGGACTTGGTGCAAAGGAGAAGCCCACCGCTTCTGTTATTTTACTGGAAGCACCGACGGGTATTTCCGATAGGTTCCAAAGGAGCAACTTTTCACCGTTTTTTTTAAATGCTATGTTTTCAAAAAGTTTTCTCGATTTACCACCCCCCCAAAAAAAACGTGATTTGGCCCCCTCAAAAAAATGTTCCTGGATCCACCAATGCATTACCCTGCACGATGATTTTCTATATTGTTTACACTGGCTGCCTACAGGAATATACAAACAAGCATTAGATCCACCACTACTCTCTCGATAATAGCTGCGTATTCGAATGTCTCTGGAAGTACATCAGAATGTACCAGACATGGTTTTGGACCACTCACCGACCATGATGTTGTAGAGCCAGCTGCCGTCGGCGGCCGACTGCTTCACGCCGTCGCTCTCCTCGAACTGCTTCCAGGCGCACACCGTGTGAAACTCGTTGTTGATGAGCTCGCGGCCTCGCCGGAACCGAATCACATTGTGGTGCATCGGCAGAAAGTCGAAGCACACGTAGTCTGTCTGACTGTGGAAGCAGCAAAACTTTTCGTTGTGGTACAAATTTAAAATGAACCGACAGGGTTAATCAGGCAATCATTGGCAATTGTTGTGTCCCGAGGTTCTGCCATGAAGGTATTACCGTCGCTTTGTTGTGTTTTATTGCCTTTTCAACACGTGCGTTACCTCGATATCCGTTGTCAAATCACCGCGGCACCGAAACCGTGAGTAGTACTAGACCTGGATATATTTTTGATCCATGAGATTCGGGGTGGGTTAGCGCTAGCATCAACATGCACACACTATATACCTAAGCCAAATGCGATACAAAAATCCGGGGGACGGGCCCTGACCCCCCCCATACACTCTCGGGATCTCCACCCCTATCGGGTGCCACTACTCACCAGCCGTCTATGTTTTGGCGCGCCATCATGAAGCGGTTGCCCTGTTTCTCTAGACAGGTGTAGATGGTCTCGCGGTAGCGGCCGTCGTCCGGGTAGTAGGTCTCCACCACGTGGGTGGAGTTGATGACCACGTCGGCATCCGTGTTGGCCGTGTTCACCCACTCGCCGGTGAAGTTGTTGGGCAGGTTACACAGCGGAGTCACCGTCTCCGATTTCACTGCCAGTCGCCGAATGCTGCTTTTATTTCGTTCATGTTGCTGGTTTGCGATAACATAACACTCCCACGTTGGGTTGTTTATGTTTCAAGTGAATAATATCCGAATCAGTTAGCCCTTCAGAGTAGATATTATCCGCATTTTAGTAATCTAACCTTGCCTCAGGAAACATTGTTTTACTTTATTTACTTTAGGAGATATTACTTTATTATTTGGTATTCTGATATATTTTGGCATTCCTTGTTTCCTTCAAATACTATTGGTTTTTTGTATTGCAAATAATATTGTTCTTAATCATCTGAAAATTATAATATCATTTAGACGCCTGCACCTGAGGTCACTGACCTGTGGTGAGGTTTATACGCCTTGGGCTATCCTGAGTTCACCTGTATCAGGTGACCTCAGGATCCCATAGGAACATAGGTATATAGGTACATAGGTAGAATCCCATCCTCTTTATCCTCACCTTTCCTCATCCTTACCATCTCCTTCCATAGCTTATAATCACTTCATAATCATCGCGACACCACTTTAAAAGCCATCTCGGGAGTGTGGAAATATGAGTAATACATGAAAACATTAATCATGAGGTTACCAACCTGGGGTGAGGTTGATACGCTCCGGGCTATCCTGGGGTCACCTCAGGTCACCGACCTGGAGTGAGGTTCATACGCTCCGGGCTATCCTAGAACCATGTGAGGTCACCTGTATCCTGTGGTCACCGACCTGGGGTGAGGTTGATACGCTCCGGGCTATCCTGGGGTGTCTTCAGTACGTTGCACTCTGGCGATATGCTCTTGCCGAGCAGAAGGTCGTCGTCTCGGTTCTTCAGGAAGCACCGGTACTTGGCCTCCTTCCGCGATTCTTTGGTGTTGGCTACGGCGAAGAAGTGGTTCTTGCCCACCTTCCAGTCCCCGAGGCACGCGAACTCTGCTTCCCCCTGCGGCCGCGAAACAGACTCAGGTCTTGTGTAATACTGTTTACACATCTCCAACAAGAGTACGTATTGTGACTATTTTCCAAAGTCAGCAGTGTGCGGAAATAGGCTGACGCTACTTTTATAGCTTCTGTGGTATGTCTACAGTCCATTACCTCGAAACAGCCTCTGGTTATGCATTTACTACAGGCACTCGAACATTTCAGGGTGGGGGGATTGAGTCCCCTAGCTCCTCTTGTATCCGCCACTGTATGTCGGTTTCATTCAGCATCAGAGGAGAGTGAAAATTCGAGGAATTTGACCGCTCGTACGCCGGTACCCCGGTTGCACCGCCTGTGGCTACATTTTCTACTCGCTATACCTGAACCTGGGCTGAAATATTTTATCGCAGCCTGCCTGTTCTATGCTGAGGCTGCGTTTAGAATTCTGTCAAGCGGCAGCAGCACCTAACTAGTCTAAATGACTGGAATATCAGCCAAACTTAGAAAATGGCCAAAACCCATAAAGTGCAGGAGGATGACTGCCGTGTTTTCATCCGGATGAATTTCCCCTCCGGGAGTGTATCAGTGACTACTGACAGTACGTAGCCAGGAGACATTGAACTGCTTAGCTATGGTCGACATTTCCTGCACATGATCATGTGAGTCATGGGAGGCCAACATGGATCGCGATAGTAGCAGTTTTGCTAAGGGTTCGCCATTTTGTTACGTGTAGTTCAAAACAATCGCCGCAATATTCTCTATTTGCTTCTCCATCCACATGATTATGACAAGATATGAGTTTCTACGCAGTTTAACTCCTGTTTGCCCGCTGTGAGCTTTTCCTCAATGTTAAAATACAGATTGGACCAAGTGCTTTGTTGTGACCTGCAACGATATGTAACGTAATCGGTCCAGCGTGGTTGGACGATTCCTGACCAAGAGATTTTGACCACTCGAATTAGTTTTCTCTGACCCAGAGATCGCCACATGTATATCCATTCACGTGGACTGGACTGACCTCATTGCTGAGCGCCCCAGCTAGTTCCAGGTAAAACCTGCCACCTGGAAATGTATGTCGCTGTTTCCCTTAATGTTCAAGCTCGACGCCATAGTGACTCCTCTAGCTAGTATGTGAGTATGATAAGGTAAAGGGAACAGTCCTGGACCAATATTTTGACCCAAGACACAGGGAAAACCCTGCTGTAAACTTTTTTATGTCCATAGGGCGAAAATAAGAAGAATATCAGCACAACTAGCTTTCTAAATCAAATCCTCATAAAATTCCGTATAAAAGCGAGCAAGCTTTTTAATTGAAAATTTAATTTTAATGCTGCCTCCTGAGGAAGTCTGGGGCATGTATAAGGAAATCACAAATTTCACTCTGCTCCATGGTGTGGACCACAATGCTGGTTCAGAGTCGCTCACCTGATTGATGTCGTCCTGGAGTAGCAGCGGGTCCGTCTGTGACGTCGGGTCCATACCCTTGCACTGGCCGTACTTCATGGTGAATTTCTGGTTGGCGAAGAGGAACTGGGAGCCCAGCTCCTGACAGGAGCGCAGTCGGCTGTCGGGGTGGTTGCACTCACCGGTGAACCTGTGAAACCCAGTGGAGGTGTGATGTCTGTGTGTGAACGAAACGGCGGTGGAATACACTGCAATTTCTCGGCATGCATTTGGAGAAGCTATTTGTTCTGAAATAAATACCGGCTTGGACGAACTTTTTAGTCCAACTGGATATGGGAAGATTTTTTTTGTTTTCACGGGATGGAAATCGAATGATGAATGACAATCAATTGTGAATTCAAAACGATATACCTAACTGTGACTGGTGCAAATTGTCGGTCTCGGAAAAGGAGTCATAGGGTCATTCTCTGCATATCTAGTCACGATCTTCTGTAACCTTTATATATTCATGACGCGATAAAGTCATCGAAAGAACTCGCACACGTCATCGGCTGTCATTGTAGCTACCGATATCCAGAAAAATTGGGAAAGTGTCTTCCAACTGAAGTTATTTAAAGTTCGATCTGAAACTGAAGTTCGATTTCTCGTACCAGAAGAAAGGTGGTGCATTATGACAAACAGAGCTGCTAGAGAATGATAGATGGAAATTGCCTAAATAGTTGAAATATATTTTGAAGAAACAAGCATTGTTGGTTCATTCGTTATGCCGGATGGTACGATAGGAGAGTATGTTACTGACTGAGTATGTTACCACTGGCCACACACCGGACTTTTTATTGACAATAGCTGCCGATGTAACCCGAGCTCTGGGGCTATATTTAACCAGATAGCTATGTCAGATTTGAACGTTTCTGTACGCAGGGCTGCGCCGGGTTCGCAGAGGAAAGATTAGCTAGAACAGTGGAAATCTGAGCGCAAACAGCGAAGTTTAGCTAATTCGGAATTGGCCAAATTCGCGGGTGTATTATCGTTTTGTTTCTGGTTTCTATCAATTTACAGCCCCACATCAAATGTAGGGAACAACGATGTTTCGCATGGGAGATGGCAGAAAAATTACTTCTTCAGTACCGGGGACGGATGATAGGAAGTTATCTGCAAAAGCACTATACACACATGAATCAACAATCCCACACCTGAACGTGTTCTGGTAGGCGAAGTGCCAGACGCCCTCGAGGCTGGAGCGGCAGATTTTGGGTCGGAAGTTCTCGTTGAAGAGGGTGATAAGGTCCTGCTCGGTGTCCAGACTCTTGCAGACCTGTTCCAGCGTCGCCGCTGTCTGGAGCTCGCGGAAGTTGACGCACCCGGCTGTGGGGCAGAACCGCATCTTACTCTTCAATTCATGTAGACATCAAAGAACGTGTTTCACATCTTTAGAGATTCTCACTCGTGTTTTCGCGGTAAGGACATATTTATAAACTATGCACAGCTAAATGGGCCATGCCCCTCCCACCCCAGGTGGGCACGACAAACCTCGGTTTGTGGCACCCGCTGTTGAATGGAATGCATTGTTATCAATTTTGTTTCAGTAAAGTACACCGGACAAAATGAGGTCTTGACACGAATCTGATATGTAAATATGCGTTCGCGACTTCGTCGATAGTGCCGATTTCGAATCTGGAGGCTATTTTTGCGTGATCAGGCCGCAATGTCGGAGTTCCCAAAATGTTTTCCTTCATCAAAATCGGCTTTAGGTTCCATTCAATTACACACAATTTTCAGCAGGGTTAGATAAATTGTACACAAGCAAGCCCAGATCAGTCCTGAACCTCAATGTCACTCCTATCTTCCAGCGAATCTCGTTTGGCTGCTATCCAAAGACGTGTTATGACGATAGGGCGTGATTAAACCTTTGTAAGGGTAAATTATTCTTCGTCTTTAGGAAGGTGTGTTATGCATTTTTCCCAACAGAGACCATGTTTGCCTCGAAATATGAAGGTTTCCCAATTCAAAAGGACTCCTAGAGTTTTTCAGGGAGAAAATAACTATACCAAACGCAGAGAATGAGGTTTGGTACTAGAATATGATTGCATACTGTTTTGAAGGATTTCTATACAACTAATGTATAGCAGTTTCACTTTAGAATGTATTTCTTGCTATGATTCCCGAATATTTTCCCAAGCTATGTTGGCAAAGTCGAGGTTTTCGAACGTCTGTTTCTCCCCAACTAATTAATGAGGAGTTTTTTTTTCGAAAAATAAGGATGTTATGTCAGCCGTGGTGAAATTGGGCAGACTACACGCTTGTGCGGCTTCATTTTCCAGTATTGATTTATTACGGCTAGCAAAATTACATGATTCCCCGAAATTTGCATTGCAAACGTGTCGTTCATTATGTTGGGCCTTGCCTGTGATATTTTTTATCGACCCAGTACCAATAGATCCTTCCATAGCTAAGTCTCAGACACACGATGGATTTCATACGAGTTTGTTTGCTTAATTTGGTTAGAAACTGTTGTGTAAGCAACAACTAGTTCCGAGGAAAACAGTCGAAACTCGGTATTTTAACCTGATACCGGGAAAAGGCTAAGGGTTGGAAATAAGCACCATCAACTTTGCCGGGTAAGCATATTCAGATACCGGGCCCATTTTGACTGTCCATCAACGTTGATGATCCATTCAGTATGAAACAAGCATCATGCTGGGTGGTTATCTATTCTTTCAACTCCTTACCAATTTTGTATTCATTCCAGCCCTTTCGCCTGCATCATTCTTGCTACATGCCAGAATATATTGAAAAGCAAAAATATAACCAATCACAGACGAATCCACCGCTGTGTGGACTCGCACTGTTCCAGCTCACTGGCATGTGTTTGACTCACAGCAGTGACCCAGCAGACTGGACCGAGTGACTCACTCTCGCGCTTCTCCATGACGTTGATGGTGCGCACCAGCAGCTGGACGCAGTGGTAGCAGCGCCGGTTGCTGTCTCGGAACAGCATGGTGTATCGGTAGCCCTCCGACCTCATGTCCATGCACTCGCCGCGGCCCGTCATGCTGGTGGCGTCGAACTCCGTCAGCGTGTTGGTGCCGTCCTCGAAGCTGTACCACTGGTCTTGCATCACCTTGGGCACGGAGCAGCCGCCTGGCAGGAACACCGTTGTGAACGAGATGTTGCAAGTGTGTCGGTGTGGTAGAGCAGCTGAATGCTAGAGGATTGTATTCTAATTTTTGTTCCTGTTATGAGTTATTTGGTTTATATTATTTGGAAGACGGCAGGATGTCCTTACAGGCTGGTTCATTGGACGCGTTAGCTGTCAGATGATGCGGCGCAAAAGCTCAAACGCATCGTGAGGATTTGATTAAGAATGATAAGGGCTTTGACAGAAAACAATGTATAATCTGCACAGGCAATTCAGGAAAAAAACTATCGGCCTGCCTGTTTCTGAAGTTGTATTTATCACGGCAAGCAGCTCTTACGTGGTATTGTACACTACTGCCATTTGTTTGTGATGTTGTGTACAGGTACTACCAGAACCAAGTAAACGTAATAGCTGGAATGGGCCAGGAATAAACCTGACCTCTCCAATGAGCTGGTGTTTTTTTGTTGCATTTTACCGACTGCAAGTGTAGAGTACACCGGGAATTGTAAGCCGGTCACCATAAATGCTCCAATTTCCGTGCGTCAGCAATGTCCCTTGTTTCAGTGTTCATTTCGTGTTCAATTTTTGCATTCGTTTTAGCCAACACATCGTGAAGGGGCTGAACAAACGTGAGCATATGAACTCAGCACTGCAGAACCTAGGTTGGTATAAATTAAATGATGTACCTAGTCAAAGACGGATGTTTATCAATGATTAAAATGCGGCTGTTCGCCCATTCTCCAAGTGTGCGGTCAGGCTCAGTAGCGCGTCGCTGCGAAGTTTTGAGCCGGAGTACTCGCGAGACCAACCGTGCCTTGGGCGGGCCATCCAGAGAACTGAGTTGGCGGAGCACAGTTTTCATTGAATATCGACTTTAGCAAGGAATTCGAGGCGGAGCGGAAGACGCAATAATGAAGCCAAGACAGGATGCTGGAATATAGGAGGGATGAGTTAGGATACAATCTTTATGAGTGCTGCGACCATGGCGTGTTTGTGTGTCTTTTGTTTGACTGTTTACTCTCATTAATGGTTGAAAAGCTATCACAATGGAAAACTCAATACCATTATATATGAACTATGATTTCCTTAACTCGTCTCACTACCTTACCGTAAAGAAATGAGGTTAAGTGATCTGATTATAAAAAGGACAATCACTAACATGATTGGATAAAGACAGAGCAAATTTTCACACTTCGCAAAAATGACGCTTATGTTCAACCTTCGTAATTTTCGAAGTTCCTCGGCAATGTTGAAAACAGTTCGACAAAATACTCGATTTCAGAACATGGGTAAGATGCTTAAAGGGAGATACGCGAAAAAATTATTATTGTGGTTTCTTACAATTTGAAAAATCCTGATAACGAAACTATCAATTATTTTTGTATCTTCGGCAAAATTTTGGGAGGCCACTCACTTATTATCGAAATAGGCTAACAGTTTCGATAAAATGCCCATCACTTACCCATGCCCATACCCATCACTTACTTTTCGAAAACTATTTAAAGTTGAAAAATAATGTTTTTTTAATGATACAAATGTTTGCCCTCCTGTATTTGTATTTGAATTAATTTTAAAAACCTTTTAAAAACTACAAAATGAATTAATTTGCCCTAAAACGGAAAAAACATAATTACTCAAGTCTTCAGCGGTTTCGTACCTCGGGTCTCGAGCCATTTTCTGCTTCCGCCCCAAGATGACAAAACTTTTGCGTCAGATAGGTCACGTGACCCTGGTTTGAGAATTCCTAGGCTTATGATTGGTTAATTGTGATTTCTTTTAAGCCCTATATTTCTGTTTCAAAAGAGTTTTGGAATGTTATTTTTCTAAAGTAATTTTTTCCTGTAGTAATCCAAAGTTCTACATCACTGTTTAGGATAGATATGACCTAATTCTTAGAGAAATTGATAGCCTTAGCCGTGTGTACGTCATATACATCGATATGAGGTGTACCGGTAAAGACGTCTAGAAATGTTGATTTTGAGAGCAATTTTAAGGCATTTGCAGGCCGAATTCGCAAAAATGAGAATAGGACTTCTGAAAAAACTTTTTGTAATCTTTTGATATAGCCAATAATTTTTTCGTGTATCCCCTTTAAGCTGTTTGGTTCGTGCAGGCAAAGTCTTGCAATTTAATAGCTCAAACCGTTTAGGAGGGGCACTACCAAACCACACGTTGGTCACCTCAGACTTGATTATGTAACCCCATTCCATATCCAATTTGATTTTAATCAGTAGTTTTTGGTCGGAGAAATTTCGAAATTAATTCTCCTAGTCAGTGTCCGTGTTAACACAGGTGGCTACCAACGTTGAACCAACCACGCTATGAGGTTCACTTATTGCGTTGCGCTCGAATGGCTTGCTTGATCGGCCGTTGCGCCAATTTCCTGGTTGGAAAAACGTAATGCGCATTTGTGAGTTATGACAGTAGGTGCTTGAAAGCTTAGCTGTAGGTTCCTAAGCTGTGTCCTCTCACCTGCATCGCTGTAACGCAGCAGAGCTGCAAGCACTAAGATAAAACAAAGTGCAGAAGCCATCTCGGCTGTCAGCAGTAGGACTGTACCACACCCGCCACCCTTTTCACAGTTCTCAGGCGCATATTGCCGCTGTGGCGAGTGAGTGCTGTGCCTCACTGTCATGGAATTGTACCGAAAAAATGACGAGTACGGAGCCTTATTTTAGACACTGGCATAAAAATTGTTACCCAGCTTCAGCAAGACCATCGTTATGCTCTAAGTGCCAATACGGTTCCGCGCCGTGGTTTAAGCTTCTTTTTTAATCGGCCGAGAACATGAAATTCGGACGTTTGTACCAGGGAGTGTGATCGCTGCCGCTTTATCACCGGAAGACTGGTGTTCCAGAGTCACGTACCGGTGGCGGCGGGTGCCCCTGTTGTGCTCCGTGCTGCCACCTGTCGCACAGGTGGGGAACTACGGCGGCCTCTGAACGTTCGCGGTACGTGGGGGAATCGCGACGGGGCCACAGCCACCGCAGGCCGTGTGAGCCAACACGGGCGGATCCAGGCGGGAGAAAAAGGCAGGCACGCGCACTGACACTTCTAATGAAGGTATTTTGAAAACGGATATGCAATCAAAACCTTGCCAATGCATTTTATCACACATTGGCGGTTGTAGCAAAATCATACATTCACCTCTGGTATTTTTTTCAAATTCGATAGATGGTGGCAGAAATTCACCATGATACCTGCACCGAAAGCCTCCCTTTCTGTGTGTTTGAGACCGTGAATTTGAGCTCCGTTAGACACCACGCTTCACATACCGCGCGCGTCCGCTGGTGCCGTCTTTGCGTCATGCCTGGCAGCCCACTGAAGTACAGTAAGGGCGTTTTCCAAGCCAACCGCCATAGCAAGATGGCCCTTACGGTGTCACGAAGGAGGTGAAAGCGACGGCGCGGGCGACTGCTGGGCCTTGGCTGGTGCGAGCTGGCAGTCGGCTCCGCGGTGTGACTCGTCGCTGCTTCGACTCTCTGTGACTCCAGCCCCACCGAGCTACCATGGGTGAGTGTCGCCCCGGGGAAACTGCCCCAGGCAGTAGTCCAGGCAGCCGAGGTCGCTGCTTCTAGTGGAATATCTGTGGGGTTGTCCATGCGAATGCTGCCGTTACAATCGTGTGCTGGAAGTTATGTAGAGCATGCATAATATTTGCGGGCATTACAGTACATGTATTTTCCCCAAAATGCTTCTAACAAAGCGGAGTTGGTGGCGGTGAGTGAAGCATCAGTTGGTGCGTCGTTGAACGTAAGAAATTAGTATTATAGTGTATCAATGGTAATTATATAGCGAGGGCATCATACCATATATTTTATAATAACACTATCGTAATTTCAGATATGCAGACAGTGTACCTATTACATAACGTAATATTTGTGAACGTGAAATTTCACATGAATTAGTGCGCCCTAAATTATGAACAATGAACTGACTAACAATTAAACGGTGCACTAAATTTCGCGGTAAAAAATTGTTTTTAATCATTTTTTTCTACGTTGAAAAAACCTTGCAAATGTGTTTTCGGTTCTACCTCGCCCTACATCCTGACTCGAGAACCGGGGGCCTGGGGATCAGAACCATCCTAAAATTTGAGCCCCCCATAGGGTTTTATTGACGAGCAAGCTCACCCAGGACCTTCTCATATAGTCGGGGGAAATGCAGGCTACTTATTCTGCAGAATTAGATTCTGCAATATTTTCATATTACAGTTTAGCCTATTTTTCATGGATACAATAATAAAACCTCTAAGCTAGCTTTCATTTTTGTGTTAAAGATTTTGACTCCTTGTATCTAGCTGGCTCAGAGTTCTCCGTTAGAGACATCACCCCAGAGGCAAGGTAACTGCCTGTGTTATATGAATTAAACACTGCCCAGTTTTAGAGGTTCATACCTGCATAATATATGCTCTATCCATTTTAGGGAATGTGACATCTTTATAATGGGATTTGAACTAAGATAACTAAGTGCTAGAACATTTCAAACATCTCTCGGTTCAGCAGGGGCGTCACCACCGGTGGGGGGGGGCAGGGGAGTCTGCCCCCCACTTTTTGGTAAAAATTCCTGATCTCAGTCAAAATTTGAGAAAACCGGACATGCTTATAACCAGCCGCTGCAGAAGGCAACGAGAAGCCCAAATTCGAACAGTATTTGGTCCTAACGTGGAAAGTTTTTTGTCAGTGTCAGTTTGGAGTGTAGCTGTTCCCCCACCCCACTCTTTTGCCGGTGGCGACGCTTATGCGGTTCAGGTTTGCATTCGCCCTAGAGCTCATCATTTGCGGAGAAGTATAATGTGTTAAGTACGAATTCCGTTCCCATAAGACTCGCACTGGGCGCATTTACTGAAGGACAGCTTCTCGAGACCGTTGGGCTCGTATAGAGTATGAGAGGGCGGGCTTGAGAGCAGTACGCTAAAAAATAGGTGCCTTCGCTCATTAAGGTCTGTTTCTCCGTAAAACATGGGTAGCGATACAAATGAAATAGGCCAACAGGGTTTCTATACGTTCTATGTACCCCATAGTTCTGTTTATAACCTACTAAGGTACCAATTCGCAGGCTATTCAGTGCACACCAGGCCGCAAAGTTCATTTGTAGCTGATAAACAAATTGATATGTGTTGCCCTAATTCGAATTGCATCAGTTCCCTGTCATGATCACTTGTTGACTGTTTCAGTAATTCCCAACTATCTATTCTGAGAAGTTTTTGCTTTCCGGTCCCCCAGCTCCTGCTGCCCCTACCCGAGTGCACATGTGTGGTTTCGTATACGGAATGAAGGATTTCGTAATCCGCATTCTCTATATTCAAGGTCCTAGGGGAAAACCGGTACTGATGGACTCCTAAATATATCTTTCATCATGTTACTAGCCATATGCGTGTGCTCCAATCTGTATATTTGATAAAACATACTTTGAGAATTGATGATGTTCATATCACCGTTTGGATATGTCATTTTGTCCCGGATCAGTTCGAACCCTCCATGGCTCCGACCGACCTCCCCGTCTACACCCACGTGCCCTGACTCAGTGTTCCATATATGGCGGGCTGGCTCACGACTGCAGCAGGTGTTAGCTTCTGGAGGCAACCTGGGGTCCCTAATCCTCGCCTAGACTCCACCGTTCTCTTGCAAAAAGTCTACTGGATGGATAGAATTCCAGTTTCACTAGATCCAGGCAATCGATGACAAGATTAGTTCTGCCTTTGTGTAGTTATTGGCAGTCATCGACATGCTAAAAACCAAACGGCAGGAATTAGGCTTGGGCTGTGTATCCTTTCCTTGGGTTCCTCCCTTTCCTACCTACATGGCTCCCGTAACCTTTCTCTAACAGTGGTGTTTATCACTGACATTTTGTCCAAGCCATGTATTTTATTGCCATGTTTGCCTGTTTCCAATAGATTCCTTGCCCTGGACTTGAATTAGGGAGCATCAGCAAAACCTTGAATATTTGTTAATATCAAAAACTTTTTGGAAGATTATCTTGGAATTTTTTCAGCATATGTGTACTATATAAGTAAGTGGTTTTTCCCCAACATTTCATATTTTCGTCGAATAAACCCGTGCAGCTGCTGGGTAAGAACTGCCCAGGAATAACAATCACCTAGTTCCACCAATATTGTGAATGCTACCCTCTGCCTAAGATGGTAGCTTTTTCCTTTGTCACTGACATTTATCTGAATATGTCGGTAAGATTCTGTCTAAAACACGCCTTTAGCGCTGCAGGCAGAGTTTCGAGACATACCTATTTCCAAAACAGTCTTAACGCCAACCAATCAGTTGGAAGTTTGCAAGTATATAGGTACATGCAAGTATACAAATTCCTATTCCTTTTGAGAGGCTTGAGCCAAAAGAATGGATGATGTGCTAAGAGCAGCTATTCTGGTGTAAGCGGATAGATATTCGATATTTGCGCTTGCTTAGACTTAGGTCTGCCAAGACTGACTCGCTCCACTGTTTTCGAGAAATGATTGGACCAGCAAAGTTGCGACTCCAAAAAGCTGTTGAGATGAGATTTTTAAGCGATAGCGACAGCCCAGTGGTCTTAAGAAAATTACGTGTGACCACCAATTTGGGGGCCAGTATAAAAATGTCTTCTTCAAAAATGGCAATAGTTCAATGTATATACACAGGCCTAAACAGTGCATGAGCGTCACCACCGACGAGAAAGCGACGGAGCCTGTCAGTATTTAACCTCCTGCTGACATGACCTCTGGCCTTAGAAAGAAAAACACTAACCGGCTTTGGGCTTCTTGTTGACTTCCCATCATACTGGAACAAGCATTCCATTTATTTTTCAATTTGACTGCCATCTGGAAATTTATGTATCAAAGTGGGAGGTTAGGTACCTCTTGGCCCCACCTTCCATCGTGAACCAAACCGCACAAATGATGTCATATTCACGTGCGAAGGCCGACTCAGCTATTTCTCGACCGTGGTACCGATGGCGTCGTGGAAACTACACCGCCCAAGTGACAGTATCGAGGAAACTTCAATGCGCGCTGGAAGGTAGCACGAGAGCTGTGCTCTCTTAGTTTACTACCGTGCCTCGGTTCTGAAACCAGCCCTAGTTTCACGCCGTTGAAACACGGGATCGCCAGCCAAATGAGTCTCAGGAGACTGGTGGCTTAGTGCTTCTACGTGCTAACTTTCTATGGAAAATGTCCTGGGTTCAAGTCCTGGCGGGTCCCCAGAATTGGGAGTGATATGATTCTCGCTACATACCAATAGGATCTTCGACTTGACGACACCATATGACCTTGGCAGTTGATGTGTCGTTGAACCCCAAAATTACACTGCTGAATTAAGAGTTATAATTTTCTAATACACCACAGATACGAAAAGGCGTGGATTAGAGGCACTGAAAAAGTTGCCGTGACGGAGTACTTTGATTGATCAGTGGGCAGCAGGATGTCATTGCTATGATGATCCCAAATATGGGAGACGATTTGATGGATGTGACACCGGAGACACTGTAATTTTGCATTGTGATCATGATTTATTATTCTTTCTGTTATTATAATTCTTATGGATTGGCATAAGCAATGGATTGACGTGAAAACTCGTCAATATTTCAATGGAATTCGCATGCACCAAATCCCTTTAGAGTCTCACTCTTGTGAATTCAATGCACATTTCATAGCATCGACTTTGACCTGGCTTTAGCCCAACCACAAAGTCCATAATTTCCCATCACCAGACCGGGCCTACTTTAGCACTCAACCGTACACATATCAAACAAGCATGAAGTAACAGAGTGCATTATTTTTTATTATACGTCCTTATTGTACCCATGTAAATAACTCAGACCACCATAACCTGGTCTGAAACTGTTTTTATTGTTGAATAGTCTAACGACTGCAATTTTGTTGTGACCACGCCCACCGCTTTCGGGCATACGGCTTCTGTGATTACAGGTGTGGCCAAAATAGCCCTCCTGCACGCCCAGTGAACCGGCGCAGTCACCACCCGTGCGCAAGAGCAGACTCAGGGTGACCTTTCGAGGACGACGCCAGAATCCATCCATACTTTGATTCCACGACACGACTGTACAGAAAATAGTGTTTTTTTCGCTGGGCAATTATCTGTTCTACCTCAATCCTGGACCTATACAGCTACTGTAACAAGCTGCGCTGGTGATGTTCGCATTACCATTTTATGGGCTCAAGGTTAGCCAATATATATGAGGCTGATTCGGATTCCGCAGCTTCGAGACATTGCAAATCCATGGGTATGCTGTGCATTGCAATGTATTACTCCTTGCAATGAAAACATGTTTAGAAAATTGTTTCATGAGTTTGATATTGGACATCACCAGGGAAAAGAAAGCGTGATACAGCGTTAAACGCGGTCATATTCTCGCCAAGCTTAGAGAAGATGATGACACCTACCCGACAGAGAACATGAGCGTCTTTGTTGAAAGCTTCTAACTTCCTCGCAGATATAATAAATATTCTGCAGCTTATCATTTATTTTTCAACAATAGTTTGAGCCTGCAATGTAGCTACAGGGATTCAAACAAGTCTCAACCAGAAGAACTGTAGAGCCATCATCATTTTGCGCCAACCGCACAAAAGCTGTGGGTGAGAAGGGTTATGAGATGTGAGGAAACAGCGAGACGTCGATTGCTATCTTGTTGTGAACTGGTAAATGAGTCAAGAACAAGACAAGATCATGGTGATGGTTCCAAGCCGTGTATCATTTTCTAAGCGACGTCAAAGAGACCAATCAGTACGGAGAAGGTAGCTCAAAGACTTTACAGCTACGACTATTGCATCTTGAAACTCGGGCGTAGTCTTTGTGCTCCAGCCCTGATCTCCCTCGGCCACCTCTGAGAACGCTATAAGACCGCCTCCCTCCACCTCCCGGCTCAGTTACGGGAACGTGTCGTGTACACGGAGTCACCCTCTGTTCGGTGCGCTGACCCCCGGCACCATAATCACCGGTCACACCGGGCCGCCCTGCACCGGCATGGCGGCAGGAACTGCGGACCTGCTCCGCCCCATGACGGCTTGTCTAACTCTGTTATTTTTCATAGGAGGCATATTATGCAACTGTGTTTTTAATGGACACCTCACACAATGATAAGGAAATAAAAATATGTATTTGTTAAAATCGGTGATTATGCGAGGTTGTCACTTCGTCATATCTCATCAAATAAACATAATGCATAAACATGTACTGAATCTATTTTATGTGATCCAACGAAGGGTTGACCTCGAAAAACTAGTTTTATATTTTGCTACTGTGTGTGGATATCATTAAAGCGCTCTTTGGTGGTCTTTCTATTTGTTTCAAATTTTTCCAAAGGCAGGTGAAGTGTCGCTCTCTTTAGAAAAGTGCATTATGTTCACTATTGGTTGACTTGAGCTAAGTTATGGGACGTCTCCTCCCTGTTTCACAAAGATCTGAGACGTTTTACAAGCCAGTGGGTTCCTTCAAGGAGACAAAATAAATGTACATAGTTACTGACAAAGCTACTCGCAGTGCAGATACAGACATAAACATCTGGTACCTGGATGATGGTACCCTGGCAGGCCCCTACTTGGAAGTAGTCAACAGTGTGCGACGAGTGAAGAATGAACTTGAAAAACTGAACCTTACCATTAACTCTTCCAAATGCGAAGTAGTGTCTCTAGGAACGAATGCGCACGCATGGAGGGATGAGGCTACAAATTCACTTCGTACGGTGTTACCGGACATTCGGGAGATCTCCGCAGAGGAACTCGAGCTGCTCGGCGCACCTATCCGGACATTCCAGCTCAAAAACCACCTCACTCGTGGCTGTCAACTGGTGGAAAAACTGATCACACGTCTCTAGGCACTTGGTGAAGCGCACCAAGCATTCTTCCTTCTGAAAAATTACGTGTCAGCGCCTCGTCTCCTATACCTACTACGCAGTGCTCCTGCTCACAACCGCCCGGCTTTTCTCGCTGAAATCGACGAAGCAGTTCGACGAGGAACAGAGAAAATCACAAATGTACAGCTGGAAGGTGACGCGTGGCGACAGGCAACGCTGCCAGTAAGTCTTGGTGGGCTCGGTATTAGAATGACCGTCGACCTGGCTCTTCCTGCCTACATGGCATCTCTCGCAGCATCTGCACTTGTGGCTGAGTTCATTCATCGTCCCACTGCAGCGTGTATCCTCGAGATTGCACGGAATCTATGCACGGAATGGCAGCAGCTCACAGGCCTAACACCACCACTAGAAGCTCACCAGGACATTCAGTGAGAGTGGGACCGAGCAGGAGCTACGGCCATCGCAGACAAGCTGCTCCAAGACAGCACATCCGATGCAGACAGGGCTCGACTCCGAGCGGCTGCGCAACCACACTCGGGGGCATGGCTGAACGCTTTTCCAGTGGCCAGTGTTGGCACTCTCATCCAGCCGGACACACTTCGGACGGCCGTCGCCCTCAGAGTTGGTGCTCCAGTCTGTGCGCCTCACCGCTGCCGCTGTGGTGCACACATAGAAGAAAAACGGACACCATGCCCTGTCATGCATGCGCAGCGCTGGACGTCATCCGAGACATGCAGCTATCAATGACGTCATCAAGCGATCGCTGACGAGTGCAGGGACTCCATCTGTGCTGGAACCGCCAGGGCTCGACCGTGGTGACGGCAGAAGACCAGACGGGCTGACTACCTTCCCTTTCTCGGAGGGGAAATGTTTAATATGGGACGCGACGTGTGTTGATACATACGCCCCCTCCATAGTGAGCACTTCAGCCTCTGAGGCTGGGGCTGCCGCAGCCGCTGCCGAGAGCCGCAAAATTCGACGGTATGCCAGCATTAGCTACCGATATCACTTCGTGCCCCTTGCCGTTGAAACGGGTGGTACGATCGGTAAGGCAGGAGCAGCCTTCCTTCGAGAACTAGGGCACCGTCTGGTCCGTGAAACGGGCGACAAGCGCGAGTCGGAATGGCTGATGCAGCGAATCTCCGTAGCTGTCATACGAGGCAACTCCACCTCCATAACCCTAGCTGGAAAGGAAGGTGCAGATCCGCCTTCAAAACTAAAAAACATCACTGTACCTTCGGCCCCGGCAAACCGCCTGGCTAGATACCGCGCCATGTTCAGGGACATGGCCGGTAGGTCCCCGAGGAAGGAGAGTGAGCCGGCATCAGAGTTGACTTCCCAGTGCTCACGGGACCCTATGTCAGACCCTGAGCTGGCAAGGTACCTCAGGCCGCGAGTATCTGTGGAAAAGGCTCTGGAAACCTATATGGAGTAAAAATATGGTAAAGGAGGAGGAAGAGGATTACGTTTTTTTAAAAGTGTAACTTTGATAATGTTATTTAGTGTGTCTTGATGCTCCAATATGGTTACTGACTGCTTAAGTGCATCGCTTTATTCCACTGCAAATAATATACTATAAACGCTATATTTCAAATACTGTTTTCAATTCTTTGGGTAAAGGCACTCGAACTATTAATGGATAATTCAATGTATCATTTTCAAGACAAATCTTTTAATATATATTCAAAATTTGATTGAAGGATGAGAGTCAGTCCTTGCTGTGCTCTTGTGCTCCAGCAACGAAGTCTGATAGTTTTAACAACAATTGGGTCAGAAATGGCAAACCAAAGCCTAGACACAATGCCTAACAACATGCTCATCATTTCTCATCACCAATTAAAAATGTTAAGCTGATTATCGTGGCCCAACATCCCCTCCATTATTCTAGAATGTCGAATAATCTTCCGTCCTAGTACGAGACCTGCATTGTCAACTACTCAAGCAGAGTGGAATGATACTCCAATCGCAAACAACGGTCCTGCTGATTCTCTTCTGTGGCCTCATAGGCGTAGGAACCGGGGGGCCAGGGGCCACTGGCCCCCACTTTTCAGTGATGGGCCCCGCAACGGAGATAAGAATATCAAGAACTGTAATATCAAGCAAGAAACTCTAACTATAGCTTGCCCGGAACTCCGTTAAACTTACATGTACCCCTAAACTAAGTTGAGGTCCTATGAGTCGATTTTAAGGTCCCCTGAGCTTCTGGGGCCCCTGAACTGGTCCCTGATGCCACACGAGCTAATCTGGGCCCCTTGAGCTGAACTGAGCGCCCCTGAGGTGGTTTGGGCAGCATGAACTGTTCCAGGATGCCTAAACTGAGCTAGGAGCCGTGACCTTGAACAGGGCCCTGTGAGTTGGCCAGGCCCTATATCCACCGTCCTGGGGCCCCTGAGCTGAGCTGGGACCGTAAAGTTAATATTGTCCCTTGTGCTAATCTGGATCCCCTGTGATGCACAGAAGACCCTAAACTTATCTGAGGCCCCTGCACAGTATTAGGCCCTGCCTTGAAATTGGGTTGTAAGCTTTAATTGAAACCCTGAACTGTTCTGAAACCCCATATATGCCGACAAGGGGCCACTGGATGATCCGGGCCCTTAAGCTTATCTGGGCATCAGAGCTAATATTGGCCTCTGTGTTAAACTGAGAGCCCCTGAGATGGTCTGGGACCCCCTATAAGGCTTTACAGCCAATGACCACTGAGCTTGAACGGACCCCTTGAGATGTTCTGACAGTGGCGTAGCCAGTGGAGGGGGTCCTGGGGTCCGCGGACCCCTTGGGCTGACCTTATGCACCAAAAACACGACCATTGATCTCGGGGCCCCTGAGCTTGGTCTCGGGGGCCCTCCCGAGCTTGGTCTCTGGAGGCCCCCGATAATCGGTATCGAGGGCTCCAGAATACCGAATATTGATCTTGGGGGACCCTTAGGTTCAGTGTCAGGGTTCCCGAGCTTGGCCTCAGGGCCCCTGAGCTTGGTCTTAAGGCCCCTCCCTCTGAGCTCGGTCTCACGGGCCTTTCGATCTTGGTCTCACGGGCCTTTCGATTTTGGTCTCAGGGGCCCCGAGCTTGGTTTCAGGGCCCCGAGCTTGGTCTCAGGGGCCCCGAGCTTGGTCTCAGGGCCCTGAGCTTATTCTCAGGGGACCCCCTGAGCTTGGTCTCAGGGATACCCCCAAGATTGGTCTCAGGCCCCTCTCCCCGAGCTTAGTGTCAGGGGCCCTCGAGCTTGGTCTCAGGGAGGCATCCGAGGGTATCTGATGCATAAGGCTGACCGTATGCACTGGAAAACACCAGCATTGGTCTCTGGGGCCCCTGATCTTGGTTTCAGGGGCTCACGAGCTTGGTCTCAGGGGACCCCCGATCATCGGTATCAAGGGCGCTGGAATACCGAACATTGATCTCGGGGGCCCCTGAGCTTGGTCTCAGGGCCCCCGAGCTTGGTCTCACGGGCTTTCGAGCTTGGTCTCAGGGGCCCTGATCATCGGTATCGAGGGCTCTGGAATACCGAACATTGATCTCGGGGGCCCCTGGCTTGGTCTCAGAGGACCCGAGCTTGGTCTCACGGGCTTTCCGAGCTTGGTCTCATGGACCTTTCGATGTTTGGTCTCATGGCCTTTCGATCTTGGTCTCAAGGGGTCTCGAGCTTGGTCTCAGGGAACCCCAGCTTGGTGTCAGGGGCCCTCGAGCTTGGTCCCAGGGAGCATCCGAGCTTGGTCTCAGGGTCCCCTAAGCTTGGTCTCAGGGGCCCCGAGCTTGGTCTCAGGGGTTCAGGGCCCCCTCGGGGTGCACCCGACTATTGATATCGAGGGACTCATGGTGAGGCACGAGCATTGATCTCATGGACGCAGAGTTTGGTCTCAGGGGCCCCCAAGCCTGGGTTCAGGACCCCGAGTATCGGCATTGAGGGACTCCAGAGTACCGAGCATTAGTCTCGGGGGGCTCGAAATATTGATCTTGAGGGCCCCGGAACATCGGTGTCAAGTTACTTCCGAGAAAAGCGCGAGCATGGGTCTAAGGGTGCCCCTGAGTCTGATCTAAGTGGGACCCGAGCTTGGTCTTAGGAGCCCCGGGCATTAGTATCAAGGGGCTCCGGAGTATTGGTCTGGGGAGAAATTATTTTAGGGGCCTCCAAATGGTGATTTCGGAGGGCCCCCGAAAGTGTGGATGCAGTGGTGTAGCCAAGGGGGCCGTAGGCGTCCGCAGACCCCTTGGGCCAATCTGAACCACTGCAAAGAATTCTCTGATCACGGGGCCCCAGAGTCAGTCTCAGGGGCCCCTGAAGATTTGTTCTCAGGGCGTCCCGAGTCGGCCTCAGGCCTCCGCCCTGAGAGTCAGTCTCAAGGCCCCCGAAAGCAGATTTCGGGGGCCCCCAGAGGGTTGGTCTCAGGGGCCCCAAAAGTCGGTATCAGGGACCCCGGGAGTCTGTCTCGGGGGAGATGGGGGTGGGGGCGAGCTAGTCTCAGGGGCCCCAGAGAGTGGTTCTCAGGGCCTCACAAAAGTCTATTTCAGGGGGTCTCCGAGAGTCAGTCCAGGAACGCCAAAGACTCAGTCTCAGAGATGATTCCACCCCTCCCCCGGGTGTTTGTCTCAGGGGCGCCCTAGAGTAAGTCTCAGAGGGCTGTTGGAAGTCATTCCCAGTCCCCTCCCCCACCCCAAAGACAGTCTCAGGGGACCCCAAGGCTAATCTGGATGGCCACGATAGTCAGTCTCGCCCCCTCCAGAGTAAATCTGGGGGGGCATATTAGTCTCAGAGGTGCTGCCGAATAACTAATCTCAGGAGCCCCGGGAGATTCTCAGGGGCCTCAGTTTTGATCAAGAGGCGCCGTGAATCGGTCTCAGAGACCTCCTGAGATCTAATCAGGAGAGCGGCCGAAAATTAGCTTTGTGAGTGCGCCAAGTGTTGGTCTTAGGTGGCTCCAGAGCTCGAATAAAAATTTTCAAAATCATATGCCTTGGAAAAATGTATCTACCCCTATTGCGTACTAAAAAGACAACTTGAAACATGTCCATCAGGCACCATTACCAAAGGAAAGGCAAAAATTAAACTAATTTTACCATAAGAGCAAATCGAACGGGGAATTTGGCACTTCAGTCAATTTTTAATCTATTAGCTTAACACCAATAACTACATTCCTAAATATTCTGAAATAAACAACCTTCAAATATTTTCATAGGAAACCAGACAAACAAGGGTAATGACAGAAATCGATGAGCATAACTTGAAAGGAAAATAGGTATGAAAGGTTGAAAATAACAAAGACGAGAGATCCAAGGCGATAGATATCTCAGGCGCCTTTTGTCTTTCTACGTACTCAAAACGACTGACCTTCAATAACTTCATGTCTGATTACCAGAGTGAATTGAGGTAGACTCGGGTGTAACATCATGCGCGCATCAACATTGAACTTCCGAAATATGGCACAAAGCTGTTATTATAGCCACGCTACCATATAAGGTATGGGCCATCCTTAATATTTGGTGACCTTAGTTTACCAACATTTGGTCGGATCGAAAAAATCAAGCTATAAACAAAATAAGAATAAATGCTTAAAAAGGCACAACAAAATTTCCTTCGTGTGAATGTTAAAATACAAAAGATATAGGAGATGGGCCCCGGTTGCTAAGGGGGACCCCCGGTCTGGGGCCCCGACGGTAGTCGGACCCTCCTTGGCCGAATCCTGGCTACGCCACTGTGTTCTGAGACTCTATATCAGACACCCTGGGACACCCTAAGCCTAGCTGGGGCCTTGAGCTAATCTGGGTACCCCTGTGCTTAACTGGGGCCCCCTGATCTGGTATGGGGGCCCTGAACTCTTCTAAGGTCCCTGGGCTAAGCTGGGGGCCGTGAGCTTGAATGGAGCCCCTGAGCTGGTATGAGAGGGGACCCTATATCAGCCGATCTGGGCCCCTGAGCTGAGCTGGCCTGTGCTGGACAAGAGCCCTGAGCTGGTCTGGGGCCCCTGAACTGTTCTAGCGTCATTGAGCTAAGCTGGGATCCGTGAGCTTGAACAAGCCCCTTGAGCTGTTTTGAGACCCTACATAAGTCGACCTGGGGACCCCTGAGCTGAACCGGGCCCTTACTAATCTGGCACCCTGTGGGCATCTGGGGCTCCACTTTGATGAGCTTCTAGGGGTCCTGTGCTTATGTAGGGTCACTTGATAAGCTGGTCCCGAGGCTAATGCACTGGTCTGGGCCCTTGAGCTGACTGATCTAGGTTCCTGAGCCATGGTCTGGACCTTGGGACCCTCCGAGATAATTTGGCGGCCCTGGGCGGCATAGGCATAGGAACCGAGAGTCAGGGGATACTGCCCCCTTTTGAGGTGGGCCCCGCAACGTATATGCAAATATCAGCAAGTACGCTGCCTGTAAGCCCCTGGAGGAGGAGCGCTTCGTGAAAAACCAAGGCACCTACTACCCGAGTGTTTCCAAATGAGTCCCGAGAACTGGTCCCAATCAAACTCCATCCCATATCAATCCCAACACAAAGCATGAATCGGATACGGACCCCGCATCAAATGCCGAGCAACAGTCGTCCCTGAGCCATTGAAAGGCGTGACGTCCTTCGATGCCAGGGTTATATGGCGTCGCCAACTCTTTCCCTGTTGGGAGGGCTTTCTTGGGAGTCAAATTGCTCCTTGCACAAGGAATCTGCCGTGCCTTAAACCCGGGTTGGTCGCGTGGAAAGCAAGGTTGCTAACCACTATATCACCACGCCCACACCTCCACAGCATCACAAAGCTGGCCATCAAGTACCTACATTGCACTTGCAGTCATGCTGGAGCTCTGCATTTTAGGCATCGAAATATAGCTAGACGTATTTATTGTGATCAGCCTTTACCTAAATCAATCTTTTAATGATGGAAAGAAGGGATCCGTAACAGCTTAAATGAATGTTCCCATTTTTGTCATTAAATTAGCAGAATGTTGATTAGGCATAGCGAAGTGAGGCTGTTTGGTATCAAAGCATTGTAGTTTTCTAAACAGTTTTTAATTTTGTAAATGTGATAAAGGGCCTAAACATTTGTAAATATAAGAAACGCACTCGTGGTAAAAATGATTGAAATCCTCTAAAAGAGCTTAAAAATGTATTTCGTATTTGAACAGGGTCTAGGTAAATAAACCCAAAAATGTTTTTTTGCGTTTTACTATGATTTACTAGATCATAATAGGTACAAATAAAAATCATAGGGCAAAATTTAATTCCTCAATTTTCCATACGTTGGCATCCTAGTGCTGCGTGCCTTATTGACACCAAACGAGCTAACTAATTTTTTTATAATTATGGGCCCCCATGGACTGGGGCCCCCTTGAGGTGGCCCCCTAAGGTTGCCCCCACTTTTCAAACCGTTCCTAGCCCCTGTGTGGCCTGTTACATTAACTGTATCCTCTCTCACTGCAGGAAAGCCGACCGGACTCCTGATCCTGCTAGCCTTGGTGAGTTTAATCAGGCGACCGGTCCGGCCTAAACAAGCCAACGTTCCAGTTTTGCCTCCAATCGTGGTGGCAAAATCGTGGTATTCAGCGACAAGTTTTCGTTGTGCTGCTTTGCACGTTCATCATTTTTATACTGTTTCCAATTTAAAGTTAAGGTGTTTTTTTAATCTGTTGTATTTGGACGCGTGAGTATCGCGATCTAGTTATGAATATGTGCGGAAAGGGACTAGTGCAAAATTGGACTTACAGTCTAAAATACCCGCACATGGTACCACACAACCGTTTTATATACCTCTAGGTGTAGTTGTGCTTCCCCATTCCGTCGCGCTCCCCATACACAGAGCCTTAGGCGCCACGTCGCGTAGGGGTCACGTTAACGCCGTAAAGGTCACCCAGCCGCATGGCCCCAGGCCGTCTGATTGTTTCTGGAGTAAGCGCTAAAGGAGGAAGAAGCGAAGTCTTACCATAGAGCTGACGTGACAGCTCGGGGTAAGGTTGGAATAAATAAGACAGATAAAACTTGGAAATGTTAGACAATATAGTTTGCATAAGATGTCTATGGTTAATGACGTCTTATCAAAACTGAAAATTATATAATGCGTTTCGTAGTGACCAGATTCTTCTCGATTGAAATACACACAGGTATATGTAAGAACCAGATCAAAATGATCGTATCAGGCCATATCTGATGATACTGTTGAACGTGAAAATAATTCATTGTTTTTGGCTGTATATTCTACTTGAGATAAGAAGCTGGCATTCAAATTATCAAGCTTTTCATCTGGTTTTAACCATAATAACCACAGACAATCCGAACTATAAACCGAATGACAGTGGTATCGGAGCCGGAAAGTAGGATATTTTCTATATATGTGTACATTTCAAGTCAGAATTTATTAATTAGATCTACGCTCAGATTCCTTTGTAAAATGCTAACGTCTCAACCTGCAAAAAAAGCAATCAAACACCATGGGCGCAAATGCCAGCTGTTTATCCTGTGGTTTAACCGTTCGGTGGCTGTTTGCCCGCAGGCGGGATGTTGCCTGGCTGGCGACATGATGCGCAAGTCCATCGTCTTCAACCCGAGCACGCCGGACGTGTTCTACTGCCCACTCTTTAAGCCCAAGTCATTTGACGACATGCTGGTAAAGTCGCGGCCGCTCTCCAAGTTGTGCGAGTTCAAGGGACGTCCACTGCCTTCAGACTATAAATCCGACTGTTACGGAGACGTCGACGAAACCGAGTTCGCGTGTGCGGAGAAACATCGCATTCTGGTGAGTGAGGATCAGTAGAGGAGTGATGTACATACATGCCTAAACACACAGAGAGAGAGAGAGAGAGAGAGAGAGAGAGAGAGAGAGAGAGAGAGAGAGAGAGAGGAGAGAGAGAGAGAGAGAGCGAGAGCGAGAGCGAGAGCGAGAGCGAGAGCGAGAGCGAGAGCGAGAGTGAGAGAGAGAGAGAGAGAGAGCGAGAGCAAGAGCGAGAGCAGAGAGAGAGAGAGAGAGAGAGAGAGCAACCATAAACGTAACCAGGCTGGACATACTTCCCGCTGATAGTGACTAGTATTGAAACGGTACACATGCTCGATGTTGGAAGGTGATGGTGAAGCTAACAACATCAAGTTTAGACTGGTTAGTGTATCAAAGGTGATGGACCAGCTTCCCTCAGTACACCTAAACACATTCATTTCTTATTGTGCAAGGGGGCGTGATTAATTAGGGGGCGCAATGCACCCACCTTCCCAATGTTAAAGTTACATTAATGACTGTCACCCTTCTTAAAGGTAGATGATATTCGCAAAAAATAGCCACCTTGTTTGTTATCTAGCCAAACCAGTTAATTATGATGTGTGCTTACTTATAGACTGATCCAAGCAGGACTCTTTCATTTCTAAAAGAGTTCATGCTGAATGTCTAAGCAGCTACTTGCATGTTTCATCATCATCTCATGGCTACACATTTTCGCTTCACGAAGGATGGAATTTAAAGTACCCTGATATAATTTATGAATTATTCAAATCAAAACGTATCTATCAATGTAAACTATTAGAAAAGTGCTACCACTTACACATTTGTCGCAGATATCTGACAAAAAATGTTCTGCTATGGCTCAAACGAAGCAAAACGTACATCCTTCCCGGTTAACTCCCCCCCCAGCTCCGCTTAAAAATAATGAGTTGGTAATTGTGAAATGTGGAATGGAAAGGGTAACACGTGTGGTCTAACCGTTCGCTTGCCCCAATCAGTTGTGGAGCTGATTTTAGATGGATAATTGGCAGAAGGTGCTTTTAGCCAGAATATGATACCTGCTTTTGTCCGGCTTCTAACATTCATGGCGGTTAGCAGCCGATGCGACGCCCTAGCTGACCCAGCGGTACCCCTTGCAGCAGCGGCTGGCTTCAGAGGAGGAGGCCTTGAACGGCATCTGGGACGGATTCTAATCTCCTTAGCTGGGAGAGAGCGGTAACTAACTGTGTGTGACCACCCAGACTAACAGACCCGACCGGCCAGGACGAGAGGACGTGACTAACTGCGTCTGACCGAACAGGAGGAGAGAGCGATAACTGTGTGACCACCCAGACTAACAGACCCGACCAGCCAGGATGAGAGGACGAGACTAACTGTGTCTGACCAAGCAGGATGGAGAGACCATGGAAAGAAGGAGAGAGAAAGAGAAAGAGAGAGGGACCGTGTGTGACCACCCAGACTAACAGACTCGACCGGCCAGGAAGAGTGGACATGACTAAGTGTGTTCGATACCGACTCGTTACGTCATAGCGATACGTCGCTCCAAGCCTTTGACTTTAAACCCAATGCAAAACAATGACAGGCTGATCAAAGTTACGTTTTATAAATCATATCCAGTATAGGTTTCTCACAGACGCTGTCGCATGACCATCATTGGTATGTAAAAATAATGTAGAATTATCAAGAAAGGGGTTTCTATTTTCGCGCGTGCAAAGCCTTGGGATCTTTGCCTCTGTGCCTGGTGGAGATTCCGCCACATTCTGAATGGCCAGTATAAGCGAAATATGGTTGATTTGATAGACAACAGTTTGTTGCAGAGATACGCAGCTTGCTTGTCTTTCAGCATCCTCCCACCATGCCTGCTGAAAAGTGTGTTCTCCTCAAAGTCGGTGCTCTACCCAGTGGACTCCCGTCCAACAAAATATCGTCATGGCTGCCCGCTTCAACCTCTAGCCCCGGTTTCAGAAGTGCACGTGGGCCGAAGCTAATGAAACACGATGGTCAGACGATGGCTTGTCGGGACCATAACTTTCCTGTGAATCTGTTGATGTTGACTGCCTGTACAGAGAAGAACACTCACGAACTCTTGGAGGGTGGGGGTGAATTCCAGTCCTTGATCGGCCAGTGCCTAATAAAGAGCAACCGCATATCACCCTGCTTGGCTATGTATTATTGCGGCTACGCCGGGATCATAACTCTTACGTCTCACTGGTTTTATCCTTATCTATTCTGCTATCTTATTAGGGCCACACCGAACTGGTACACTAGCCCGATCACATGAAGTAATGACATGGGCGTTTAAGAATCCTCTCTACCGGTTCAGATGTGATTCGGAGTGCGGCTCCCCGCTGTAGGAATCGTTTCCACGCTACTCCTCACTATCCCCATCTAGGTATGACAATGAAGCCATTGGGACACCCTGCAGTAGCTACATTACAAGCCCAGGTGCACACTGCACACTTCCAAATCCCAGTATGCTTGGTGGAGAGTGATACCCGAGCGAGCCAAATTTTACATTCACGTCGATGCTATTTTCACTCAATCGTCAAAAGAATGGTGGTTCGGAAAGTTGTGATGAAATTTATTCCAAAGCCTTTAATAAGGGATTGATGGGATTTAGATAAGGGTAAGGTTATTTTAATTTTGTAATTTTCCACTTACCGATTATGTTTTTTTCAATATGAGTTCTACCTTCAGCACCCTAGTGCAAGTTCGGGTTTGGTACACTGTAGCTACATGCATATTGACTTCGAAAAAAAAACTTAAAATGATTTTGCGGCCATATTTTCAGGCCTACCCGACGAATAACGTTCCGTTGTGCATATATTAATAAATGATAAAAAGCTCAAAGGCAGGGTTTCTGCCCAAATGATTTTGTTCTATGATGTTCAGAGCTACGGCCGGGAAATTACAAATCTCGGATTCAGCGCACACATGTAATTAGCCTGTGAAAAAGAGCCGCTTACACGCGCTCATCTGATGGCGTGACAATGTACTTGGACTATTCTCTGACAAAATCTCGACTTTTGTGTCAGTGACTGTAATCTGCACGTGAGATCAGTGCGTGGTTTAGTGCTGGCTGCCAGTGTGGTTTCAGATAACGCTGGAACCTTACTCAACATTTGCAGCGCAGGCGTGGGCTGTATATATGCGGTGACAATAACGACTCGACTTGGGACTGCAGTGCTACACTTCTTTGTTTAAATTTTACAACGTGCTTTTATTTATAATTAATGACTGATGACTGTCAATTATTGATGATTTACCCTTAATGACGATATATCGATTCAAGGTTCTCAATTGTTTGCAACTAATTTTAGGATCTAGGTAATTGTCAAAACATTGTATCATGATTATCTATTCCGGAGCTGAAGATAAAAAATTGAATAGTCAAATTTATTGCAGAAAAAATTAACAGAAACACCTCTTCATCGATTTAGCCTCCTAAATCAGCATGAGGATTATCATCGGGCGTTCTCTGTCATAGCCCAGAGACTTAATTTTTGATCACTGTTATGGCAAACATTTTCCCGAACTAATTCAACGTGTGCTTGCCTCAGATGCGTTTGTCACCACCGGGGGCGGAGAACGCAATCGACTTGGACGACGACTTCACATATAAGTACCACGGTGGAATGTGAAGCCTTCTCATCCCTCTGTCAACGAACACTGGTCCCGATACATTTACCTGGTCTCTTGGCTAAGCCAATCCAGAAACGGCGGCTGTCGAGAATCGCGAATCTGCATCATCCTGCAACTGCAGCCTGAGTGATGGGGCCAAGAAACGAATGATAACAATGGAGAGCCCCCACCGCTAAACAGGTGAAGACATTAACTACCTAACTCAACAGTGATGCCTAACGGACCAAGAAGTAGGTGCTTTGAGAAACCATCACTGGCAGTCAAAAAGCGCGTGACAATGTCTGCCGGAGCTGAACAGGGCCTGAGGGTTTAATCGGCAGTCGTGACCTTGACCCAAGTCCACCGTCGACCACCGTGACCTTGGCCCGAGGCTGTGGAGGGGTGTCGGGTTCAGTGTTCGACCAGCGCGCCACGCCGGGTGACGGTCTTCATCCCCGGCGCGTCAAACTACAAATCTTCAGAGGGAAGCGCGCATGGTATAGAAGCCAGCCAGGCGCCATCTTACTGCACTTGGTGCTAGTTAGTCTTTATTTAATTCGGTTTGAGGGCAGTGCCTAGCCTGTAAGGAGTACTGCCAGAGGACAGTGCCAGCGTTAATGAGGTGGGAACAAAATCAGAAGAGAAACACATCAGTTCTTATGTGTGCATTACTTTCTAAGCCATCGCAGATTTTCATTACGATATGGGATGATATTTTTGCGTTGAAGTCAAAATAAAGAAATAGAAAACGCCACTGGTTCACAAATAACAATAATACATATATCCCTACAGACTGCTAATTTGCCTCAGCAGATCAGCTTTAGCACATAACGTCAATCTACTTGATCATACTAAAAACCACAATATGCTTTTACATCCTTAAATTTTGCCTTAACCCCAGGCGATATCTGCTTTAAAGAAGTATCCATTTGATGTGTCATCAACATTAGTTGTTAATTCAGTAGATTATGTGTATTAAACTTTTATAGCATGTGATATTTCAGGTCTGTATGTTGCAAGGTAGACACTTGCCCCGCAAACAGACCACCAGAATTGTTTTCGTATAACTGATATGAAGTGTATCCAATGTTTCCGTTAGAAAATACAAATATTTTAACAAACACCTGTAATTCAATCGAAGAATCAAATGTTATGTGGAAGAACACCAGGCCGCCATTTCTTCAGATGCATTGGGCTGCGGCCGTAGAAACAGTCATAGTAAGTGCGTCAAAATATGTGCAGAGGCGTGAAGAAGCAAATGCGAGAAAACTGGATTTTATGTTTTGATTTCCTCTCTTAATATTTCTCGCGAGACATATGATTTATGGGTGTTAGAAACGGTATTCTTACAAGCCTCATTCAAGTGAAAAAGAAACGTGCGATGCAAATCGAACATATAAAATTATGAACATAAGTACGAAGCTTCGGATTTTAGATCCATCCCAATTATTATAATTCAGAGTTATCCACCGATTATCCCACGCCCCACCACGGGTCCGGCACCACCTTCGCCCCACCAGGGGACCATCGATGGCCCCCTCTAACTCCGAAAATATGGGGGTTATCGCAAATCTGCAAAGTGCATTAGAAAACTCGCGTGAATGCAGTAAGACGTTACTTCGCATGTTTAAGCGCCCAGATCAATGGTTTGACCTCCAGAGGTCAAATTAGGTCAAAGTAGGCTATTTTTACGCAAATATGTAATGCTTGAGCAAACCGGGCATAACTATTATGCTATTAGAGCTATTGAGATATGGTAAAGTACATTTGATAGAAAAATTCCAGACATTTTTCAGCTATGTGAAAAGTAATGACCTCCAGAGGTCACCTCGTGACCTAATATGACCTGAGGTGACGGAAGGTCAGAAAGTGATCTTGCCGTATGAAATGAAAGCCAAATGAAAGCCAGTGATGAGACATACACGATGACATGCGATTCAGTGCTCTAGCTTAATTAGGTCAAAAGTTATTGTTATTGTCAAGAATACTGTTTTTACCCCTAGTGACCTTGGATGGCCTCGGTGATGTCAAAGGGAAAATATGGCCCCTTGGGATCCGTGAAAGGGTGTCCAAGAACGTTTTTCTGAGTAAGCCGAGCATTTGAAATAGTTTTTGTGGCTTTTAGATCATAAGACAGCTTTTTCCCATGCTTTTTCAATGGGAGAGGTTACCTCGTGACCTGACCTCTGGTCACAAATCTAAAAATCCCAGATGTACACCTTATAGACCCTGGAGGGCTTATGAAGTGTAGGAAGTTTCAAATCGATCAACTCAGAAATGTTGCTCTTATAGAGCTCTAAACTTGAAGTGAGGTGACCTTGGTTGACCTCGCCTGGTGACCTGACATTGGGTGACCCAGGGTAAACAATTTCAGGGATGGTGGAAAATGATTGGGTAAGAGGTAGAAGACCTCAACCGCGGCGTTGCGCCTCGTCATTGATCTGCTATCCCGAAAAAACCGTAGGGGGGCCATCGATGGCCCCCGATGGGGCGAGGGTCATTATTTTAGTGAAGCGACCCCAGCCTCCCGCGGGCTCACCCCGTTCCAACGTAACTACTCTCTTATGTGTGATCTAAGGGACCAACTCAAGGCTACAGTGGCTACGTTGCTCCTCTAGCTTGCCCATTGGCTGCTTCCTGTCATATATCTACTTTTCCTCCAGAATTCGAATTCCCTCTTTTCCAGCAAGAAATTTGTTTAATGCCTATTATATAGGTGTAACCTAACTTTCGGTACCTGTCTGTTGCACCACGCGTCAAGGGTGTCCGGGGCCAGTGATGGACCCAGAATAACATTTGGGGGATTCAACCCCGTAGCCCCCCTCCCCATTGTACCCCCACTACTGGCCGCCACCAAATAAACATGGCTCTAACTGAAAATTCTATACGGTAAGCCCCACTCTCGTAGGTGAAAATAAAATGTCATTAGACTCAACATTATTATTCTTTCTAGCATTGTCCTTTCAAACGGAATAATTCATACTTAGCAATAAAACGCTGCCTAATGTGATACAAAACTCCAAGTAACATAAGTCCAATTCTACATCAAATCACTCAAAAGTAAGGACGACACTGACCTAAAGGTATTCAAGAGGTACAGAAATGTTTTGGTTCAGGTGATTCGTAAAGCGAAACAAAAACTATTACGTATTTGAATTTGACAAAGTAAAAAACGATTCGAAAAAACCTGGAAAACAATAAATAAATTAAGAAATGCATCAAGCGAAAATAGTAGCCTACCAGAAACAGTTTATGACACCGAAGGGTTTAAGACAAGTGGAAGTAGAAATCTAGAGGAAGCCTTCAACAACTTCTTTTCTACTATAGGTCTGGAGCTAAAACAAAAAATACATCCCTCTGCTCTTGACCCTATAATTCAGGTACCATAATGTGAACAAGAGCTTCAGCTATATGCAACAAATGAGGAAGAAATCGACTCTATTGTACAAAATTTGAAAGATGTAGGGGCAGGTGTCGATGGAATTAATACCAAATTACTGAAAAAAACATATAAAAGTATCATTTCCTACCTGAATCAATTTTATAATGCTTGTTTGGAAAATGCAGTCTTTCCTGATTGTCTGAAAGTTGCTGAAATTAAACCTATATTCAAAACAGGTGACAGATCACAATTGACAAATTATAGACCTATTAGTATATTACCAGTGCTGTCAAAAATTTTGGAAATCTCCTGTTTACCCGGCTAATGGAGCACCTAGTTGCCAATTCAATTATTTACAAAAACCAGCAGGGGTGTAACTTTGTGAAAATCTTTAGGGGTGCTTTTTCCTAGCCAACCCATAACATTTTACTGGCATTGTTCGGGGATGAAAAACGTAAAAAGGGGTAAAAACTTTACACTTTTGTCCTTACACCTTTGTTCTGCGACATTAAAGAAAACACCCCTCCCACAAAATTCTCCCACACACTTTAGACGCGGGCAAAGGTGCTTTGCACAGAATGCCTTATAAAGAGCCCTTAACTAGCTAGCTAACACTTTTGTCGAAACATCTCTAATGACTTCTTTCTTGCTTTATTTGCACTCCACACTGTTCCCCTTGGATCAAAAAATAGTTTGGCCCCCTGGTTTTAGCGTTCGGGGGAGTATGGCCCAAATGCTATCCCCCTGGATCCGCCAGTGACTTAACACGCTCATTGCTGGTGGGCGAAATTCGCCCCCCTCCTGGTTTTCCCGGAATAACGCAAAACCAAGAAACGCAGAGCAACGAAACCTACAGTACCTTATTCCTGATCAATTCTACGCATCTCACCAAATTTTTTAGGGCAGGTCATGTCAGGTCAAGGAGCTATCCAAGGTCAAGCGACCCGACCTCAAAACCTAAAATTACGAGCTTGATACGGCGCCTAAGGAGCATCAGCCAACCGATCAGTTTGAAACTCCCACAATATGATGAGGCTATTAGGGTCTACAAATCCGCTATCTCGGAATTTTGATATTGTTGACCGAAGGTGCGGTCAATTTTTTGGTCACCCCATTTTAAGTCAATGGAGAAAAATAGAAAGGGCTCGTTTTGGTAAAGCCGGGATAGATAAAGCTGAAAATGCTCAAACGGTGTATTCTTACCACGATCTTGACCATAAAGCTGAGTTTTGGACCATCTGACCTCTCAAAGGTCATGTCAGGTCACAGGAGCATACAGTGATTGTTTTGGCAATAACTTCTCACTGATTTGAGATAAAGCTCCCATTTTGGTTTTATTGTGCTTGTATTGTCACGAGGAGTCCATTGATATGTAATATGACCATACCAGGTCACCCTGTGACCTTGATCTAACTAGGTGTTAGGTCATTTTCACAGTTTGACCTAGGAAGGTCATATTATACATCATTCGATTTACCACAATGAGAGGAAACCAATGATGCATAAATATGTGCTCTAGCTCCACTGAGAGAAAAATCTAGAGGGGGAAACGTACATTGCCCTGTTGTAAGCCTATGGGGCATTATTTGACCTATGCTGACCTCAATATTGACCTGAAATAAAAATACTTCGTATAATTTCTCTTCGTCTCGTGAAGAGCTTTCAAACGCCGTCCGTAATATTTCTTTAGCTTTCCTGGGAAATGAGATACGGAGGGAGGGGGCGAAATTCGCCCCCCTCCAGCGGGGTGCGTCATGCCAGGGACCCCAGCGGGGTGCGTGTCAACATACTTTAAGAGATGCGCCCAAAAACCGTGTTAAAAAACTTTCGGACTATGGGGGCAGTGCCCACCATTTTCCAGCCGTTCCCGTACCTTTTTTCAGCAACAAATCAAACGATAAGCCGAGTTACCTTCGGCCCCACCGAAATCGAAGGCCCTTTCCCACAAGTTCAAAATGATTCCTGCGCGGATGCTTTAACACGCACCCCGATGGGGGGGGGGCAAAATTCGCCCCCTCCCCTCCTGGTTTTCCCCGGATAAAGCAAACACGAAGAGTCGCAGAGCAACGAAACTTGCAGTACCTTATCCCTGATCAATTTTACGCCTCTGAATTTTCTAGGTCAAGTCGTGTCAGGTCAAGGAGCTATCCACGGTCAAGTGACCCGACCTCAAAACCTAGAATCACAAGTTTGAAGCGGCGCATAAGGAACATCTGCCCATCGATCAGTTTGAAACTTTCACAATATGATGAGGTCATTAGGGTCTACAAATCTGCTGTCTCGGAATTTTGATATCATTGACCTAAGATGGGGTAATTTTTTGGTCACCATATTATAAATCTATGGTGAAAAATTGAAAGGTCTCGTTTTCCGTAAATACTGGTTAGATAAAATTGAAAATTCTCAAACCGTGTATTTTTGCCACGATATTGACCTTAAAGGTTATTTTGAATATTTGACCTATCAAAGGTCATGTCAGGTCACAGGAGCAAAAAGTGATTGTTTTGTCCATAACTTCTCACTGAATTGAGATAAAGCTCTCATTTTGCTTGCATTTTGCTTATATTGTCACAGGGAGTCGATTGATATGCAAAATGACCATGCCAGGTCACCCTGTGACCCTGACCTAGCTCGATGTCAGGTCATTTTCACATTTTTGACCTAGCAAGGTCATATTATACGAGTGCATTATTCGATTCACCACGATGAGAGGAATCCAATGTTGTGTAAATATTTGCTCTAACTCCACTGAATAAATATATAGAGGGGGAAACGTGCACTGCCCTGTTGTAAGCCTATGGAATATTCTTTGACCTATGCTGACCTCAATATTGTCCTGACATAAGAATACTTCCTGTAATTTTTCTTCGCCACGTCAGGAGATTTCGAACGCTGTGCGTAATTTTTCTTTAGCTTTCCTGGGAAATGAGATACGGAAGGAAGAGGGCGAAATACGCCCCCAGCGCGGTGCGTCATGCCAGGGAACCCAGCGGGGCGCGTGTTGAGCTTCCTACTCATCAAAGGTCACAGCTCGAAAAGCTGCAAACGTGGTTAAGCCAGGAGTTTTTGGTGTCTTTTTAAACTAGCGCGCAGACAAACGGCTACCTATTTAGTGTTATTTTTTGCATTTTACCACCATTTAAAGCTTATCTATGGTGCTACATTGTTCTTGGACCAACAAAGCTTTGAACACTTATCTATCCCTCGCCCCGGGGTGGGGGTGTTTGAACATCCCCATTCGGGTTTTTGGCGGCACGAAAAACGGCGGCGCCGCCAAAATGATTTTCTATATCGATGACCTAAGGTAAAGTACGGATCAAGACCTCTCTATTGGAAATGCATGGGAAAAACAGAAATTGGGCTGTATTTGTGTAGATGCAGCTGAGAATACCTCCATCTTCTCCAAATCGCAGTATCCTAGGCCCCTTTTCAGGTTCATGTTGCAATTTAAGACCTGTGACCGCTGAGAGGTCATCTGTGCTACTTAAGCAGTTTTCAGAACTAGGTAAATAACTTTGCATGAAATGATGGTACAACTTTTATTTTGACACCATTGCGCTTGGATTGCTATTGCAAGTCGATTGATGTGCATATTGACTAGGCTAGATAAAATGTGACTTTGACCTAACTTGAGGTCAGGTAATTTTTGTGTTTTGACCTAGTATGATCATATTATGCATCATTCGATTCGCCGTGATGAGAGGAAGCGAATGGTGCCTAGAAAATGGTTCTAAAACTCAACTCTTTGAGACGCTAGAGCCGAAAAACTCTACTCAAAATGCCACTTTCTTTGACCTGTCATGACCTCAATATTAACCTGAGCCAAACAATGACTGATATAGTTTCTTCATGAATTTCTATGAGCTATCCACCAGCCTTCGCGTCTTGCGCTATCCCGCGTAGGGGCCGAGTTCGAGGGGGCAGGCGTTCAAACACCTCCCGCCACGCACCCACCAGGGCTAAGGTGGCTCGGAGGCCCACCAGGGCGCGGGTTAATAGCCAAACTAAGGTCGAAAACTGCGTTAAGCTAGAGCCATAATGTAGGCAAATCCTCTCGTTACGGCGAATCAAATTATGTATGGTATGGACATGTGTCAAAATCTAAGAATGACCTAACCAAAGGTCAGGCCAAGAGCATTACCTTGTCAGACATAATCGATATGCATACCAATCGACTCGTAATGACAAGCTAAGCGAAATGGTACCAAAGTGAAATCTCTGTTATCATTTCCTGCCAAGTTGTCCAGCGAAGTTGTCCGGGTTTCCTGCGAACCCATGTCAGAAAGAGGCTTAAATAGTCCCAAATGACCTTACATAGATCATAGAACAAACATGTCAAGTTGGTCCTTTGGGGTGGCCCAATATACTTCTATTACGAGAACAGGAAGCTATTTTGACCTTTGCCCTTCTGGAGGTATTTTACTCCCTCGCCCTACCGGGGGATCGATTCGACCCTTATCCGTTTGAAAACTAAGAAAGGTGGAAAGACGCGGTAAAGCGCAGCCTGTTGCCCGAGATCTGAACTCTCCGACAGTGTACAATTATGTTTACCCTAGGTTAACTAGTAACCTCGTGAGGTCAAAAATGGTGAAATTTTGAGACATTTAGAAAATCCCTTATGATTCGGGAATCAATAGACCTAGAACCAAGGTGTCAATGCGTTTGTCGTAACCCAAGGAGTTCCACAATATGTGGCATGACCTGGCAAGGTCACGCATGACCTTGGCCTTAGACCACCTAACATAACCTTAGGTCAAAGTCGAAGTGAGGTCGCATACCATCGAATCCTTGGGTGATGCTCGTAACTATGATACCAAATTAATTTCTACATCTTGTCCCGTCCATGAGTATAGCCAACAAGAGCTTCTAAAACGGTAACCTTTGCTGACCTTTGGGGACCCCTGGTGCCTTCGTTATGGAATTGATCTCAAAATAGATGGCGTATTCCAAATTGCCTTTTCAGGAGCCTTCGAATCCTTTTTAGAAACCTGATCTGCCTCTTCTAGAAGCCGAGTAACGCCCGGTTTTTCAGATATATTTTAGTACCAAAATTGCCTTACATGGGCATAGAAATGGCGTCATAACTCGGTGACCCGACATGACATTTACTTAAAATTTGGTCAAGATGTGTCGAAGTAATTTTGTTATACAATTTCCACGCAGCATTGGGCTAAACGAAACTTTTTGTGTCATCACAAAAAATAACGAGGGGCGTCGAATCGGCCCCCCGAAGGACGAGGGTTAACCAATATGAGCCAAAATATAGCTATTTTACAGTTTTTACCCTGTATTTCCATTGAAGAGGTCGCCCGTAAATGAAACTAGGTGTATCACCGATTTCATAAAACCCGGAATATATGTTGCAGCACCCGGTAGGCCCATGATGGTTTTTAAGTGTCGGATTGCTAGGTTAAACGTGCCCCCCGAAGGAGGAGGGTTAACCAATATGAGCCAAAATATAGCTATTTCACAGTTTTTACCATGTATTTCCATTGAAGAGGTCGCCCGTAAATGAGACTAGGCATATCACCGATTTTATAAACCCGGAATATATGTTGCAGCACCCGGTAGGCCCATAATGGTTTTTAAGTGTCGGATTGCTAGGTTAAACGTGTTCTTACTTATAAATAACTTTACTTTACTTATTGCATAAATGCAATCCTAATATTTTAGATGAAGTCACTTTCCTTTGCCTGATGACTTAACCTAACATGACCAAACTTGATTTTTTAAAGATGCGGAATTGATCAAGGAAGAGATATGAAAGGTACGGCGGCGCAGCGGCGCCGTTTATCCGCTATCCTTACAAAGCCTTATGGAGACCATCGATGCTCCTCTCGGACGGGCGAGGGTTAAGCACAAGCTACGTTTCCCAGATACTGGCCCTGATTTCCCTCCCTTTCTAAACAAGTTCCAATAGATCACAGCTACCACATGTTGCGTTTTGACCCTCTTTTGGTGCGTATTATCAGCTATGGACAGGTCTGATCTACATGCAGCCTAAATAAGTTCAGAAATAAATTGCAGCATGCACTATGGCATTTTGGAAAAGAAGTCCAGCATTTTTTTCTGTATGGAAGACATGATCAAGGAAGCGACGAGTGCACTCGATGGTACTGATTCTGAGACAACGGCGACACGGCAATTAACATTTTGGAAAACGCGCTCTTTCGGCTTTGGTCGCAAATGGCAGCTACCTAATTTCCATAGTTACTCCTGCGGCTCACCGTCTAAATATGACCTCATGCGGTTATATGAAATCTTCAGATCACTTAAGTAATCTTCTAAACTCGACATTATCTTTAGATGAATAGTTACAAGAGAGCTCCGAATCTTTGATACTTATTATTTAATTGCTACATAATCCTGACATTATGTCCTATTAGAACATCGCATAATAGTTTTAGGGGTGCTTTTGGAAGTTTAGGGGTGCTTTCAAAAGTTTTAGGGGTGCTCGCGCACCCCTAAAAGTATACAAAGTTACACGCCTGAAAACCAGTTTGGGTTTCAAAAAATAGATCAACGTATATGCCTATTATTATGCTACAAGACAATTTAACTTCGGGGTTCGAAAATGGGGAACATGTTCTTAGTGTTTTTATTAACCTTAAGAAAGCTTTTGATACTGTAGACATTAAAATTCTGCTAAAGAAAATTGGAAGGTATGGCATGAGAAATAAAGCGAATGATATGTTAACTTCTTATTTGACAAATAGAAAACAGTGTGTAAAAATTCATAATGAAATATCTCAATTTAAGAATACTACTATTGGTGTACCACAAGGGTCTATCTTGGGACCGATTCTATTTCTGTTATATATAAATGATTTGCCGTTGATAAATGAAAATATGACCTGTCTTCTTTATGCCGACGATACTGCCCTATTGTTTAAAAACAAAGACCCAGAAATCTTGCAACAAGTTGTTAATCTTGCTCGTCGGAACGTGTCTGATTGGTTTTCCGCTAATTATCTTTCCCTTAATGCTGATAAAACTTTCAGCCAGCATTACTCTCCATTTCAAAGTGAGCTACGGCTAAAAATATCATTGGACAATCGGGAAATACAAGAGAATAACGAAGTTAAATATTTAGGAGTTATTTTTTATCAACAACTAAAATTTAATGCTCATATCAACTATGTTTGTACCAAAATTAGTCGATGCATTGGGATTATTCATAGGATTAGATACTTCATTAACGAAATGGTAGCTCTGCTTCTTTACAACTTCTTGATTCATTCTCATTTAAATTATTGCTGTCTAGTTTGGGGGTAAATTACTCATCACAGTTGAACCGTTTAATTGTGTTACAGAAAAGGGCGGTCAGACTTATTGCAAATTTTAATCTACCACATAGTTCTGAACCATATTTTGTCAAATTTAAAGTTTTGAAAATTAGTGATATAGCAAAATCCCAAATGCTTCTAGTACACAAATTTCTTACAGGCTCGCTTCCTCATTCACTCTGCAGTATGTTCAAAATAACAGAAATCAATCGCCATGAGACTCGGCAACATGTGATTCTTGAACAACCATTTTCTAATAGAAATTATCGTTTGTTCACTACTCCCTGCCTTGGCCCTAAATTGTGAAATTCCATTTTCATCAATCAATTTCAAGTAGTTGCAGATGTGCCAGCTAGCAAAACAGTAATAAAAATATCATAAAAAATAAACTGTTGGATTTGTATGTCAACCAATAGACCAGATCTTTTCGTATCTCCTCTTGTCCCTGTGGTAGCCGAACTAGGCATGCGTGTTTCATTCCGTGGCGAATCGCTTCTCTAGATTTGTAGTGTTAATAATTTTGTTACAACGAATAAAATAAATTGTAAGAGCTAGGCTGTTTCATCTAAACCAGGTTAAAAAACACGTTATTAATAACGTATATTAAACCTGTATGTGGTTCAGCACCCGGGGTCAAGTTGCTCTGCGATGTTTCCACGCTTGACAGACAAATATCATGCTCTCATCATCAGTCACTCTCGCCTCATCATCATAAAAAAATCAGAACTGGTGCTAGTCTGCACTGTGGTGTTCCCAAAAAGCATGCTCACATCTAAAGTCACTCCCATCTCATCATCATCTGAAAGAACTCTATTTCTCCTAGAGATCATCATAAGTGAGTATACCGTGATTTTTTCTTCTTTCTTTCTTTCTTTTGTTGACAGGACATCTGGCCGGACAATGAAGATGCGGAAAATATATCTTCATAAATCATGAGCTTCCTTTCTTTGCCTTTGAAGGTCGGTGCGCAACAGGTTTTTCCTCGCCTTCTGGCCTGAGGGGGTTATGGAAAGGGGCTCATACATGGGTAATCATGCTTTCATATCAAGTACCTCTCACCTCATCATCTAAAAAAGGCTCAATTCACGTTATTGGTACGTAGATTAAACATGTCTGTGGTTCAGCACCCAAGGTTAGGTGGCTCTGTGGTGTTTCCACGCCTGACACACAAAATATCATGCTCTCATCTTCAGTCACTCTCACCTCATCATCATAAAAAAGTGTTTCCGCACCCGGTGTCAGTCCTCACCCTGGTGTTCCCACGTGGGACACACAAAAATCATGCTCACATCTTTAGTCACTCTCACCTCATTATCATCTAAAAAAAGACTCAAAACACGTCATCATCTTACGGATATTAAACCTGTCTGTGGTTCAGCACCCGGTGTGAATACGCTCCGTGGTGTTTCCACGTGGAACAAACATTATAAAAAAGTATTTATATCAAAACTAGGCGGAATCTTCACTCTTTGAGTCGCACCAATCAAACCAATGTGAATGGGAAAATGGGATGAGATGTAAGCATTACTCAGGTGCAAGATGTTCGATTGAAAACAGATGCACTTGAGAGCACGTCACTTATCTGACAAGAAAGACATAGATAGCGTTCTGATGGCCCTATTAATCAGGCGAAGTCAGGCATCCCTAAGCGTACTTCTGGAGGAAGGGGAGGGAAGCATCTGCTGCACAGTCCGAGCTGCAGTGCTTCACAGATCCGGCCACGGACTCCTGAAACTGCGGTGATAGGCTGGACGAGACTGGCCAGAAAATTCCATTAATTTCTGATTCTGAGATTCCCAAAGCGGCAGATTGGTGTCGTTTTTCGGATACGAATTAATTCAGACCCAGGTCAACGGCTTCTAAACAGATTGATCTGAGCTGGTGGGGGAAATGGGTGGGGGATCTAGGGTGAACGGGCTGAATTTCTATTGCATTCTTTGTGGTTGGAGGGGGTCATACTTCTTCAGGGGCGCCGCCACGGAATTTCTGCTGGAGGGACGGACCCCGGATTGGCGATGACGGGGAGGGGGATTGAACTAGGCGGTGGGTGAGAAGCAAAGTTTAAGCATATTTATTGGTTGTCTTTCAAAGTGCTGCTGAGACACTTCACAACAATTAATTCGAACCATGCGGATGGGGCCACGAAGGTAGTTGAGAGAACATGCAAAAAAAAACTAAGTCGAGTCACATAGATCGGGGAGCACACCCCCTGATTCTCAAGTTGGGGTGGCATGTCCTGTCGCCCCCCCCCACTTTCGATAGCCATGAGTCCTATTCACACCTCCCCCGACCCACCATGGCTTCGCCTCGGCATTAGCACCAATCCTCCCCAGTTTCTGGCCGGAAACCTCTTGATCGATCATCCCCGACCACCAAACCGGCACCATTCAGGGAATTCATTAAATCAGTCTATGTTAGCCCTCGCGCCGGTGGAGGGTGTTTAAACACCCTCTCGGGTTTTTCCGGCGGCACGAAAAAAACGGTGTCGTGAAGCGCCGCTGTACTTGGCACACCTTATTCTCGATCAATTTTGCAACTTCCCACAAAATTTCAAGTTTAGGTCATCTTAGGTCAGGTCACGAGTGCAGGTCAAGTGACCTCACCTAAAAAATGATTAAGGTGGCATAAGTAGAAAATGGGTGAATCTATCGGATTCAAACTTATAACACATAATGGCCCACAGAGTTCTACAAAATTTGTTCCGAGGTTTTCATATCGATGACCTAAGGTCAAGTACGGACCATGACCGCTCCGGTGGAAAAACATGGGAAAAACAGAAATTGGCCTGTAGATAAAGCTGATAATACCTTCATGTTCTCTTAATCAAAGTATCCTGGCCCCTTTCCTGGTATGTTGCAGCTTTTGACCTATGACCTCTGAGAGGTAAGCTGGAGCTATTGGAGCAGTTTTCAGACTTAGGTCAACAACTTAACATGAAATGATGATACAGCTTTTATTTTGATACCATTGCGTTTGTATTGCTATTGCAAGCCGATTGATATGCATATTGACTATGCCAGGTCAAAAGTGACCTTGACCTGACATGAGTATAGGCCATTTTTGTATTTTGATCTAGTATGGTCATACTATGAATCATTCGATTCGCCGTGACAAGAGAAAGTGAATGGTGCCAACAAAATTATTCTAACTCAACTCTGTCAGATGCTAGAGCCCAAATTCTTTGCTTGAAATGACAACTTCTTATTTATTTATTTCAACATCACGGTGCTCATCCATATCAATGGCTATTAATGAGCCCAGGTCAAAAATGGGGGTGGATGGGACAGACACGCGACAGTCAAAATTGGGTACAAGTCAAGTCAAGAAAAGTCAAGTCAAAATCGGGTACACTCATCAACCGAGCAGATGCTTTTTTAGGCGTCGTTTGAAGCTGGAGAGGGAGCCATCCCGGATCGCCGGTGGCAGTCCGTTGAATGCTGCTGCAGCACGGTGCATAAAAGCTCTCCTCCCAGTTTCAGTTCTTAGGCGTGGGAGGCATAAATCTCCGTCTTGGCGAGTAGTGCGGTTTCTGCATTCACGCCTAGTCACGAGCTGACGCTTCAGGTAAGCTGGCTCGCCCGTTACCATCACTCGCTTGAGCAGACACAGAGAGTGGTATGTGCCGAGCTCACGTGCAGGCAGCCATCCCAGATCTCGAACGGCGTCGCTGATGTGTTCTCGTTTTCTACGTCCGGTAACCACACGAGCGCCAAAGTTTATAACCTTCTGCACTCTATGCAAACGCTGAACAGTACAGCTACCGTACACGCTTATGCAGTACCGCAGCACGGACAAAATCAGACTGTTGACGAGTGGTTTGATAGTACCAGTGGGTAGACGGTGCCGGGCATGGTGTAGTCCGATGAGCAGGCTGGTGCACTTACCAACCATCTGGTCAATGTGGTTTTCGAATGAAAGAGTTTTGTCCACAAATAGGCCTAAATTCTTTACCCTTTGACTTTCGGTTACTGTTGCACCGTTCACGGACAGAGTTACTGGGGAAGATCGCGAAGAACTTGCCGAGTTCCTAAGACCAAAAGTTGGGTTTTTGCTGAATTTAGCTTCATCGAATTTTGAGTGAACCAATTATGGAGTGTGGTCAGCGCGCCTTCCATTTCTCGAATCATGTTCTGAAGGGTGTGTTTTTTCCGGAAATGATGAGCTGGGTATCATCGGCATACTGTACAATTTTGACGCTAGTGTTTACAGACAGATTGAGGTCATTGGAGAAGATGGAGTAGAGAAAGGGGCCTAAACAAGTACCTTGATATACGCCTATAGGATTTTTTGCGGCTTTAGAATTTTTGTATCCGACATGAGCTGAATGGCCGGGCCTGCTACGATGGTTTGAACTGATGTGAGGTGTTTTAGCGGTCATACGGACGCACTGGTAATGATCTTTGACCTGTCATGACCTGAATATTAACATGAGCCAAAATTTGACTGATACAGTTTCTTCATGAATTTTTATGAGCTATCCACCAGCACTCGCGTTTTATCGTTATCCCGCATAGGGGCCGAGTTCAACGGAGGAGTGTTCAAACACCCCCCCCAGGTCGAATGTCGCTCGGAGGCCCATCGGGGCGCGGGTTTGAAACTCCGGTGCTCGTGATGGCAAACCGTGAGCTAAACTCTGACTTTTCCACGTTTTAAATAAAAATGTCGGCAACAGGTCGACATTCAGGCTAACTAGTGCTTCCGCATGCTATCTTCTCAACTCAGCTGCTGAATCAGCTTAGTTGAAGTGCAAAGGCCTGCGCAGAACACGAGCCAGCTACAGAGACCCACTACACTGACCCAGGCTCGAACTCCGAAGCTGGCACGACAGGCAGCAATTCCAAGGCCTGCTGTGATGAGTCGCGAGTCAAAGCAGCTAACAATGCGAAGAGCTGCAGCCCACGCAACCTCGCGCACCGTAAAAAGCGAGACGGAGAACCGCCCAAGGTTGAACCATAGTCTTAGCAGAGACACGTCGAAGTGCCTACCCCAGTGGCGCAGCCAGGATTTGGCTTGGGGCTAAGCTCCAGATTAGACCTTTTGCAGCTTGATGCCACATATACCCAACTTCGTTGTTAGCGCATAAATATTTTTTTCCAATATATCTAACTACACAGTGAGCCTTACTCAGGATTTTCCTTTCACGGATTAGAGAAGGTTCGCTTTCTATTTATCTTCCAAAATAATTGAGAAATCAGGAAATATCAGTCTCGGATGGTTCCCGAACATCGGTCTCGGTCCCCCGAGCATCTCTCTTGCAAGCCCCCGAACCTCGGTCTCAGGGCAGCCCCGGGAGCGATGCTCGAGACAGATGTTCTGGAATCCCGAGATTGATTCTCGAGGCCTTCTAAGATCAAGATCGGGGTCCTCAAAAGTGATGCCCTGGGGGCCTTGAGAATGTTTGGGGGCGCAAGAGCTCGATGCTGGGCCCCCAAGAGCGATTTCCAGGGACCCCAAGGCCGGTGTTCGGCGTCCCCGAGACGAATTATCGGGTTTCCCTCGAGACTGAGCTCGGGACCCCAAAACCGACCCTAAGGCCAACACTCGTGCTTGAAGAAAAACAAAGTCAGCCCTAGGGGGTTCGCGCACCCATGGGACCCTATTGGCTATGTCACTGCCCCAAGCACACACAAATCAAACCAAAGCAGGCCCCAATCACACCCAAACTAATCAAAATCAGGCCGTGCAAGCAAGCCTCGAAAACTGAATTGGGCCCCTAAATATCTCATGGAGATTTCCCCTATAAGTGCTCCCCCTCGCATTGGCGGACGCAGGGGGGGGGGCATTCCGACCATGGCCCCCAAAAACACTTGAGGGGGTTAACTGTCTTCTGGCCTCCTCCCAAGTACCGGATAATTTTTGAAAAAAAGGTTGTTTACACTAGATCTGTAGACCAAAAATCCCCCAGGACAGCGATCATGTACTTGGAGAGTTAGGTCTATCGAGCAACCAAATGGCACGTCCCACCCCTACCCCCCCTCCTCCCGCCCTCCAGGAGGAGAAGCAGACATGGGTTTGGCCAGTGGCGGATCTAGCCGGTTGGTTAAGAAGGGGCAAACCAAAGTCGAAAAGCAAAAAAAACGTCACGCAGTGCAAAATTGCGCTAGAGTATGCCTTTTCGGTAGGATTTTGGGAAATGGAGACGAAAAGCAAAAAAAAAACGCCACGGGGTGAAAAATATGGGCTCAAGATACTTTTTCCCTATCCAAGCCCACGGATCACATAATGTGATCCGCGCAGGCTCAGCGAACACGGATGACGATTATGTCATCCGTGCCAAGCCCCAATATTTACACTGAACTTCACTAATTCTGTTTGAAGTTGAGAGTTAAAGCACCAAAATCTTGCTTACAAACTAAAAAGGAGTCGGGCAATAAGGAGGTCGATCGCTTGGGGGGTGGCAAAAACATAGTTTTGCCCCGAGCTTTTACGTTTGGGGGGCAATTGCATTTTTGCCCCCCCTGGATCCGCCACTGGGTTTGGCCCCCAAAACTTAGGTCTGTGTCCGCCCCTGTCCCCTCGTTGCGCCACTGCTCTCCTTCCTAAGAGGCTTCCACGGTTAGATGAGTAGTTTTTCAGAGGTGGTAAAAACGGAGGGTTAAAAAATTAGTATTTAGTAGTACTATTATGGTATATGATAGGGTGCATTATTTGGCGCCGTGATTACGTTAGGAGCGCACCTCTATTTTGTGTTGTTTTGTATTCGGCAAGAATATTTGTAGCATACATTTTACTATTTTTGAATAAATGAAAGCTTCTCTTCCCAACTGGTCATCTGAGTGAAGTATCTATATCTTCGTGAAAGCAAGTTTTTCAGACATTTTTCTGGCTTTATTGTTGCTAAGTCGTGTGACACACGCGATCAACTAAAGATGGATTGTGAGGAATTACGGGCTATATTCAAAAATGTTAGGCAACCGAAAGACTATCGGAGCCATGGGGCTAAAGTTCATTCAGTTGACTGGAATTGTGATGGGAAGCGCCTGGCATCAGGCTCATTTGATAAGTCTGTCTCTATTTTTATCTTGGATCGGAATCAATTGGTAAGTGCATACATCTGTTGGAATCTTAGCTTGGAGCAGTTACTTGTGTTACATGGTATTGGGCAGCACAGCCCAATTTCATCGGGGCGCGGGTTTGAAACTCCGGTGCTCGTGATGGCAAACCGTGAGCTAAACTCTGACTTTTCCACGTTTTAAATAAAAATGTCGGCAACAGGTCGACATTCAGGCTAATTAGTGCTTCCGCATGCTATCTTCTCAACTCAGCTGCTGAATCAGCTTAGTTGAAGTGCAAAGGCCTGCGCAGAACACGAGCCAGCTACAGAGACCCACTACACTGACCCAGGCTCGAACTCCGAAGCTGGCACGACAGGCAGCAATTCCAAGGCCTGCTGTGATGAGTCGCGAGTCAAAGCAGCTAACAATGCGAAGAGCTGCAGCCCACGCAACCTCGCGCACCGTAAAAAGCGAGACGGAGAACCGCCCAAGGTTGAACCATAGTCTTAGCAGAGACACGTCGAAGTGCCTACCCCAGTGGCGCAGCCAGGATTTGGCTGGGGGCTAAGCTCCAGATTAGACCCTTTGCAGCTTGATGCCACCTATACCCAACTTCGTTGTTAGTGCATAAATATTTTTTTCCAATATATCTACCTACACAGTGAGCCTCACTCAGGATTTTCCTTTCACGGATTAGAGAAGGTTCGCTTTCTATTTATCTTCCAAAATAATTGAGAAATCAGGAAATATCAGTCTCGGATGGTTCCCGAACATCGGTCTCGGTCCCCCGAGCATCTCTCTTGCAAGCCCCCGAACCTCGGTCTCAGGGCAGCCCCGGGAGCGATGCTCGAGACAGATGTTCTGGAATCCCGAGATTGATTCTCGAGGCCTTCTAAGATCAAGATCGGGGGTCCTCTGAAGTGATGCTCTGGGGACCTTGAGAATGTTTGGGGGCGCAAGAGATCGATGCTGGGCCCCCAAGAGCGATTTCCAGGGACCCCAAGGCCGGTGTTCGGCGTCCCCGAGACGAATTATCGGGTTTCCCTCGAGACTGAGCTCGGGACCCCAAAACCGACCCTAAGGCCAACACTCGTGCTTGAAGAAAAACAGAGTCAGCCCTAGCGGGTTCGCGCACCCATGGGACCCTATTGGCTATGTCACTGCCCCAAGCACACACAAATCAAACCAAAGCAGGCCCCAAGCACACCCAAACTAATCAAAATCAGGCCGTGCAAGCAAGCCTCGAAAACTGAATTGGGCCCCTAACTATCTCATGGAGATTTCCCCTATTAGTGCTCCCCCTCGCATTGGCGGACGCAGGGGGAGGCATTCCGACCATGGCCCCCAAAAACACTTGAGGGGGTTAACTGTCTTCTGGCTTCCCCCCAAGTACCGGATAATTTTTAAAAAAAGGTTGTTTACACTAGATCTGTAGACCAGAAATCCCCCAGGACAGCGATCATGTACTTGGAGAGTTAGGTCTATCCAGCAACCAAATTGCACGTCCCACCCCTACACCCCCCCTCCCGCCCTCCAGGAGGAGAAGCAGACATGGGTTTGGCCAGTGGCGGATCTAGCCGGTTGGTTTGGGAGGGGCAAACCAAAGTCGAAAAGCAAAAAAAAACGTCACGCAGTGCAAAATTGCGCTACAGTATGCCTTTTCGGTAGGATTGTGGGAACTGGAGACGAAAAGCAAAAAAAAACGCCACGGGGTGAAAAATATGGGCTCAAGATACTTTTTCCCTATCCAAGCCCACGGATCACATAATGTGATCCGCGCAGGCTCAGCGAACACGGATGACGATTATGTCATCCGTGCCAAGCCCCAATATTTACACTGAACTTCACTAATTCTGTTCGAAGTTGAGAGTTAAAGCACCAAAATCTTGCTTACAAACTAAAAAGGAGTCGGGCAATAAGGAGGTCGATCGCTTGGGGGGTGGCAAAAACATAGTTTTGCCCCGAGCTTTTACGTTTGGGGGGCAATTGCTTTTTGCCCCCCCTGGATCCGCCACTGGGTTTGGCCCCCAAAACTTAGGTCTGTGACTGCCCCTGTCCCCTCGTTGTACCACTGCTCTCCTTCCTAAGAGGCTTCCACGGTTAGATGAGTAGTTTTTTTAGAGGTGGTAAAAACGGAGGGTTAAAAAAATTAGTATTTAGTAGTACTAATATGGTATATGATAGGGTGCATTATTTGGCGCCGTGATTACGTTAGGAGCGCACCTCTACTTTGTGTTGTTTTATATTCGGCAAGAATATTTGTAGCATACATTTTACTATTTTTGAATAAATGAAAGCTTCTCTTCCCAACTGGTCATCTGAGTGAAGTATCTATATCTTCGTGAAAGCAAGTTTTTCAGACATTTTTCTGGCTTTATTGTTGCTTAATCGCGTGACACACGCGATCAATTAAAGATGGGTTGTGAGGAATTACGGGCTATATTCAAAAATGTTAGGCAACCGAAAGACTATCGGAGCCATGGGGCTAAAGTTCTTTCAGTTGACTGGAATTGTGATGGGAAGCGCCTGGCATCAGGCTTATTTGATGAGTCTGTCTCTATTTTTATCTTGGATCGGTATCAATTGGTAAGTGCATACATCTGTTGGAATCTTAGCTTGGAGCAGTTACTTGTGTTACATGGTATTGGGCTGTACAGCCCAATTTCATCGGGGCGCGGGTTTGAAACTCCGGTGCTCGTGATGGCAAACCGTGAGCTAAACTCTGACTTTTCCACGTTTTAAATAAAAATGTCGGCAACAGGTCGACATTCAGGCTAACTAGTGCTTCCGCATGCTATCTTCTCAACTCAGCTGCTGAATCAGCTTAGTTGAAGTGCAAAGGCCTGCGCAGAACACGAGCCAGCTACAGAGACCCACTACACTGACCCAGGCTCGAACTCCGAAACTGGCACGACAGGCAGTAATTCCAAGGCCTGCTGTGATGAGTCGCGAGTCAAAGCAGCTAACAATGCGAAGAGCTGCAGCCCACGCAACCTCGCGCACCGTAAAAAGCGAGACGGAGAACCGCCCAAGGTTGAACCATAGTCTTAGCAGAGACACGTCGAAGTGCCTACCCCAGTGGCGCAGCCAGGATTTGGCTTGGGGCTAAGCTCCAGATTAGACCCTTTGCAGCTTGATGCCACCTATACCCAACTTCGTTGTTAGCGCATAAATATTTTTTTTTCCAATATATCTACCTACACAGTGAGCCTTACTCAGGATTTTCCTTTCACGGATTAGAGAAGGTTCGCTTTCTATTTATCTTCCAAAATGATTGAGAAATCAGGAAATATCAGTCTCGGATGGTTCCCGAACATCGGTCTCGGTCCCCCGAGCATCTCTCTTGCAAGCCCCCGAACCTCGGTCTCAGGGCAGCCCCGGGAGCGATGCTCGAGACAGATGTTCTGGAATCCCGCGATTGATTCTCGAGGCCTTCTAAGATCAAGATCGGGGGTCCTCAAAAGTGATGCCCTGGGGGCCTTGAGAATGTTTGGGGGCGCAAGAGCTCGATGCTGGGCCCCCAAGAGCGATTTCCAGGGACCCCAAGGCCGGTGTTCGGCGTCCCCGAGACGAATTATCGGGTTTCCCTCGAGACTGAGCTCGGGACCCCAAAACCGACCCTAAGGCCAACACTCGTGCTTGAAGAAAAACAGTCAGCCCTAGGGGGTTCGCGCACCCATGGGACCCTATTGGCTATGTCACTGCCCCAAGCACACACAAATCAAACCAAAGCAGGCCCCAATCACACCCAAACTAATCAAAATCAGGCCGTGCAAGCAAGCCTCGAAAACTGAATTGGGCCCCTAAATATCTCATGGAGATTTCCCCTATAAGTGCTCCCCCTCGCATTGGCGGACGCAGGGGGGGGCATTCCGACCATGGCCCCCAAAAACACTTGAGGGGGTTAACTGTCTTCTGGCTTCCTCCCAAGTACCGGATAATTTTTAAAAAAAGGTTGTTTACACTAGATCTGTAGACCAAAAATCCCCCAGGACAGCGATCATGTACTTGGAGAGTTAGGTCTATCGAGCAACCAAATGGCACGTCCCACCCCTACCCCCCTCCTCCCGCCCTCCAGGAGGAGAAGCAGACATGGGTTTGGCCAGTGGCGGATCTAGCCGGTTGGTTTGGGAGGGGCAAACCAAAGTCGAAAGCAAAAAAAAACGTCACGCAGTGCAAAATTGCGCTACAGTATGCCTTTTCGGTAGGATTTTGGGAACTGGAGACGAAAAATAAAAAAAAAACGCCACGGGGTGAAAAATATGGGCTCAAGATACTTTTTTCCTATCCAAGCTCACGGATCACATAATGTGATCCGCGCAGGCTCAGCGAACACGGATGACGATTATGTCATCCGTGCCAAGCCCCAATATTTACACTGAACTTCACTAATTCTGTTTGAAGTTGAGAGTTAAAGCACCAAAATCTTGCTTACAAACTAAAAAGGAGTCGGGCAATAAGGAGGTCGATCGCTTGGGGGGGGTGGCAAAAACATAGTTTTGCCCCGAGCTTTTACGTTTGGGGGGCAATTGCATTTTTGCCCCCCTGGATCCGCCACTGGGTTTGGCCCCCAAAACTTAGGTCTGTGTCCGCCCCTGTCCCCTCGTTGCGCCACTGCTGTCCTTCCTAAGAGGCTTCCACGGTTAGATGAGTAGTTTTTCAGAGGTGGTAAAAACGGAGGGTTAAAAAATTAGTATTTAGTAGTACTATTATGGTATATGATAGGGTGCATTATTTGGCGCCGTGATTACGTTAGGAGCGCACCTCTATTTTGTGTTGTTTTGTATTCGGCAAGAATATTTGTAGCATACATTTTACTATTTTTGAATAAATGAAAGCTTCTCTTCCCAACTGGTCATCTGAGTGAAGTATCTATATCTTCGTGAAAGCAAGTTTTTCAGACATTTTTCTGGCTTTATTGTTGCTTAGTCGTGTGACACACGCGATCAACTAAAGATGGATTGTGAGGAATTACGGGCTATATTCAAAAATGTTAGGCAACCGAAAGACTATCGGAGCCATGGGGCTAAAGTTCATTCAGTTGACTGGAATTGTGATGGGAAGCGCCTGGCATCAGGCTCATTTGATAAGTCTGTCTCTATTTTTATCTTGGATCGGAATCAATTGGTAAGTGCATACATCTGTTGGAATCTTAGCTTGGAGCAGTTACTTGTGTTACATGGTATTGGGCAGTACAGCCCAATTTCATCGGGGCGCGGGTTTGAAACTCCGGTGCTCGTGATGGCAAACCGTGAGCTAAACTCTGACTTTTCCACGTTTTAAATAAAAATGTCGGCAACAGGTCGACATTCAGGCTAACTAGTGCTTCCGCATGCTATCTTCTCAACTCAGCTGCTGAATCAGCTTAGTTGAAGTGCAAAGGCCTGCGCAGAACACGAGCCAGCTACAGAGACCCACTACACTGACCCAGGCTCGAACTCCGAAGCTGGCACGACAGGCAGCAATTCCAAGGCCTGCTGTGATGAGTCGCGAGTCAAAGCAGCTAACAATGCGAAGAGCTGCAGCCCACCCAACCTCGCGCACCGTAAAAAGCGAGACGGAGAACCGCCCAAGGTTGAACCATAGTCTTAGCAGAGACACGTCGAAGTGCCTACCCCAGTGGCGCAGCCAGGATTTGGCTTGGGGCTAAGCTCCAGATTAGACCCTTTGCAGCTTGATGCCACCTATACCCAACTTCGTTGTTAGTGCATAAATATTTTTTTCCAATATATCTACCTACACAGTGAGCCTCACTCAGGATTTTCCTTTCACGGATTAGAGAAGGTTCGCTTTCTATTTATCTTCCAAAATAATTGAGAAATCAGGAAATATCAGTCTCGGATGGTTCCCGAATATCGGTCTCGGTCCCCCGAGCGTCTCTCTTGCAAGCCCCCGAACCTCGGTCTCAGGGCAGCCCCGGGAGCGATGCTCGAGACAGATGTTCTGGAATCCCGAGATTGATTCTCGAGGCCTTCTAAGATCAAGATCGGGGGTCCTCGGAAGTGATGCTCTGGGGACCTTGAGAATGTTTGGGGGGCGCAAGAGATCGATGCTGGGCCCCCAAGAGCGATTTCCAGGGACCCCAAGGCCGGTGTTCGGCGTCCCCGAGACGAATTATCGGGTTTCCCTCGAGACTGAGCTCGGGACCCCAAAACCGACCCTAAGGCCAACACTCGTGCTTGAAGAAAAACAGAGTCAGCCCTAGCGGGTTCGCGCACCCATGGGACCCTATTGGCTATGTCACTGCCCCAAGCACACACAAATCAAACCAAAGCAGGCCCCCAAGCACACCCAAACTAATCAAAATCAGGCCGTGCAAGCAAGCCTCGAAAACTGAATTGGGTCCCTAACTATCTCATGGAGATTTCCCCCTATAAGTGCTCCCCCTCGCATTGGCGGACGCAGGGAGGGCATTCCGACCATGGCCCCCAAAAACACTTGAGGGGGTTAACTATCTTCTGGCTTCCCCCAGGTACCGGATAATTTTTGAAAAATAGGTTGGTTTCCTAAACTCGGCATCGGTGGACAATTTGAGTATCTTTTCTGGCGTTCGGTGGACCTGTCAGCATCGGTGGACCTCCCAGGTCCACCTAAACTAAATTCGTCTCTTGCCGTTTCTGGGGACAAAAGATCGGGAGCTGGAGTCGTAGCATCGGTGGACCCGACAAATTGGTTCACCTAAACGCTCTTAGAAACCGCTAAAAAAATTTACGGTTTGTAGTACCAAGTTTTGACACAGATGGCAACACCATAGGAATGCAATTAGCTGCTGCGTGGTCAGCTGATGTGAAGATCCACCTATGCTGAGGGAAAATTCCAAGTTGGTCCACCTATGCCCTAAAAGATACCGAATGATGTCCCCCTAAGCTGGAAATTTTTAACTGAAATCAAAACCACCTTGCTTGCGCATGCGCAGTTTATTCCTTATCGGCATGGGCGCCCAGCAACTTCATGGTGTGCTACGCTCTGCAGCAGATTCTCAGCTGGTCCACATATACTGAAAACAAAATATCACTTAGGTCCCCCTAAACGTGTTTTAGTGATCTGGCCGGTCCGCGCATGCGCAATGAGTTTGTTGTCATCAGGCGTTGCGCGCCAAATTCATTGTGTCACACGTTGTATACTTGATTGGAGCATTGCAGGTGCTAATCCACGCTGTCAAGTCGCAATGGGACCGAAAAGGATGACCCGCAAGGAAAGAAAATATGTTAGTGATGTGCATGCATGCATAGCAACAATAAGGGCTGGCTGATTTTATTTTCAGAGATTGTGCAGAACTGTTGGAGCATAGCTATAGGCAAGAGCGTCGTCGCCGTCAAAAAAGTCGAGGGGGGAGGCAGCCGGCCAGCCAGCAATTTCAACCTGATACTGACAAGAAACTGTCCACGCTGGGACCAAAAACTCTTCGGATTTGGTCTCCTTGCTGCCTCCCGCACCGGCTGCTTATAAACTGTTCGATTTCCTACTATTTTGACTGAGATAAGGAAATTGCTGGCCTAAAAGTGGGGGGAAAGCCCCCCGTCCTTACCCCCAGTAGTGACGCCCCTGGCTATAGGCAGTGACTATGATCTATGATTTCGATAAATGGGGGGGCGAAGCTTCAGGGGGCGACACTTTGCCACTCGAAGGGTGCACTTTTCACCCAAAGGGCGGCAAATTGTTGCATTCTGGGAGGGGGTGGGAGCTGATAACCCTTGGGTCGGTATTTCGTCATCAGTGGGGCGGCACTTAGGCTTAAGGGGCGGCCGCCCACTTTGCCCCTCCCCCTTGGATCCGTCCTTGGCTATAGGTAAGCAGGGGCTCGTCACCGGGGGCCCCGGGGGACGGATCATAGGCGGACCAAGATTGCCGATCGGAGAGGGGAGTGGCACCTTGCCGGGGGTGGAGTGGGGGCACCTTTCTGGGGGCGCCATCCGAATCAGATGGCGTCAGTTTTGGCAAGCAAAACATATGAAACGCACAGTAGAGGGAGAGTCCAAAGTGCTCCCCTAGAGATTTTGAAAAAAACCAAGGTTGAGTGTATGGGAGTTGGTGGGGCTTTGGTGTTCTACATCCATATCTAGGTTTATTGACCTTGGTAGATATCTTCCATGTCAATAGAGGAAATAAAGGTCAAGTCTGGCCCGTGCTGGAAACCTATTAGAACATACCTTTGTCATGCAAAACCGAGACAAAATCACTAAAAGCAGACTTTGGTAATAATAAGAGGATACAAAGCCACGTTTCAAGAAAATTTGGGGCCAATATTATTGAAGGTCTTTGACCTATGACGTCACAAAATGTCATATTTCCCGTAATATGAACTTTAACTTGCATTGTGGCTAATAATGGCGTGGTCAGTTACCCGGAGCGTCCCAACCGCCAAAAATGTGGGGGGGGGGCACAGCCGGCCAGCCAGCAACTTCAACCTGATACTGACAAGAAATTGCCCACGCTAGGACCAAAAACTCTTCGGATTTTGGCTCCTCGTTGCCTCCCGCACCGGCTGGTTATAAAAATTTCGATATCATCCTATTTTGACAGAGATAAGGAAATTGTTGGCCCAAAAGTGAGAAGCCAGCCTTCCCTCGCCTCGGTGGCGACGCCCCTGTCAGTTACATTTGAATTTGACCAACACTTGAGGTGACCCTACCATATATTTGAATCATATAGCGTTAAGATATCATCTTAACCATGACCTTGGCCCATGACCTTTTACCTTGATACAAATCATGATGATGATGGGCCTATTTTTGCCAATTTTAACACGCACAGTGGAGGGTGGGGTCCTAAAGGCCCCCTAAAATCTCGGAAACGAAGAGGGGTAGAATAACTCACGTGTCGGAGTTGGTGGGGGTGATGGTGATCTACATTATGCCCAAGTTTCATCGACCTAGGTCAATATCTTCAAGGTCATATCAAAATTTGGCCGTGCTGGAGACCTACCGGGAAATGCTGGAATTTTGCGAAAGCAAGTCACAAATACGCTATAAACGGGCTTAGGGTGTGAAAGGAAGGTCCTGTACGAGTTGATCTCATATTTAGGGGCCAAGGTTATTCAAGATCATTAACATATGACGTCAGAAAATAGCATATTCCTGTAATATACAATGTAACTGCCAATATGACCTCCAATTGGCAGGAAAAAGTGTTTGACCTGACCCATGACCTTTGAACTTGACCTGTGACCTTGAACTTGACACAGGGTGACCTTTGCTATGACGTCATACTTCATAATGGGCGATGCCATTATTTGACTGGGAGCACTGGAGTTAATGACCTTGAATAGGTCAAATTACCTTGACCTTTGACCTTGACAGAATAACCTTAACATATGACCTAATTGTATTGCCTTATGACGTCACTACTCGGCATGAAACGAAGACTAACTACTGTGGCCGCGCCATTATGGCGATCTCAAAATATAATCGGACTTCGAAAGCCTATAAGTCAAAACATTTTCGGTCGATTTTCAAAATGAATGCACTATTAGACACACTCATTAATTCTCTCAAATGTGGCCGAGTTTTGTTTTCTGGCGGTCAACGGTTGTTCGGCCACCCCGGAAAAACAGGTGGAGGAGGCACTTTAGGACCTCTCCACTGCGCGTATAAAACAAGTTCCTCTAGAAGAAACGCCAACTGAACTGCGCCACTCATACTACATACAGGTTCCTAATTGCAACTAGCTGTGTGTTTCTTCTAGGGGTATGAGGAAATTAGCGTTTAAGAATAAATTAGAAGTCTTTCACTTCCCAATACATACAAGCACTGTCAGGCTCATGTAGTCAAATGTCCTATTTTTTACCTAGAGTGTATTCGGAGCATTCACGGCCTCATATTGATGCATTAAAATAACGGATTTGTGGCTGCGGCCATGGTTAAAATGAAACGAAAAGTGCACCTCATCTCGTAAAAAACAGCCGACGAGGAGTGAATTGAAAATTATTTGGCATTTTATTTTCACTTATTTCTTCCTATGAAAGTCAGAAGTCAAAAGTTGACAAACTTTAATACAATGAATCGCGCTTATCCATAATCTACCGCACAATCTGCCTCGCCTTCAGGTTGAGAAAATCGAAGAAGCCGTTTTCTTTCCCCAGCTCATCCAACAAAACTTACTTGTTCCAGCCTATAGATGTGGAAATGTGCTAGTGCTTGGTTCACCCTACCAATACCATGTAAAATTGTGTGGATGGAGTTGCCTCAAAATCCCGACTATTTGTAAGGTAAGGTGATGTAAAAGGATTTAAGTAATTTACGGAAGATAATAGGGAAAATTTAAAACAAAACTACAAGTCAAGCCTCGAAAACTTGAGATGACCTCCCTGATTTGCGGGTCGGGTCGGACGCGTCCCCCGCTTTAGACGGCAATGTTCAGGGTTTATTTTAAGACGTTTTTCATACGACAGGGTGGAGCAGTGGACAGCGCACTCGTCTACTGAGCCAGTTATTCCGGATTAAAATCTCAGCAGGGCCTCTCAATAAGTTGACCTGAAAATCCCAAGTCCTCCGAACAAGGTTAGAGTCGGCGACGCCGTATGATCATAGCAGTTGGTGCGTCGCTATACCGCAACCGTTATTTTTCCAACAGCACAAAGGAAATCGGTCAACGAAGGTATCGGTTTGAGAGAAAAATATCGACATAGTTTGTTGCAAAAATGGTCGCATTCGTTCATATTATGGCCGATATCAATTTCCTGTGGGCAATCATATCATGTGCTGTGATATTTTTGAAACCAATATCGTCGGGGATGAGGTGGCTTAGTGGATAGCACCCTTGTCTTCTAAGCCACCGGTCCCGGGCTCAAGTCCCGGTGGAGCCTCGGAATAAGTCGATCTGATCCCTAAAATCCCTTCCAAAAGGGTGCGAGTTGGTGACGCCGTATGACCCTGGCAGTTGGTGCGTCGTTAAACCCCAACAATTATTATCATTATTAAACCAATATCGTCGCCATAACTCTGAAGAATGGCTGCGTGCAAGTATCTATATAGTCGTTATTTATACTAAACTTTCCATCTCGGATTTGAGGAGATAGTCCAACTAACATTGCATCTTCAGAACAAAGTTGGGAAACCTCACCGAAGCTTTGCACTTCATACCTGGTGCCCAGGATGGTCGCCACCGCCAAAAAAGCGTGGGGGGGGCACAGCCGGCCAGCCAGCAGCTTCAACGTGATGCTGATAAAAACTGTCCACGCCAGGGCCAAAAACTCTTTGATTTCGGGCTCCTCGTTGCCTCCCGCACCGGCTGGTTATAAAAATGTCCGATTTCCTCCCATTTTGACTGACATCAGGAAATTCTTGGCCCAAAAGTGGGGGGCCCGACCCCCTGCCCCCCGGCGGTGACGCCCCTGCTGGTGCCTTCAATTGGCTAGCTTGTCGGTTGCTCAACTATCATTTTGAGGACAAGCAGGGGTGCAGCCAGCGGGCACAAGGGGCACGTGCCCTCGAGTGGTTCCTGAATTCCCTCACCGGATAAAAATACCCAACTATCGCTGAAACGTTCGCCATGTTTTTTAATGTGCCCTTAGCTCAGAAGTGCCCTTGTATCACGCAACTGTGTACCTCCGTTGTAACTTTGCCTCCGAATAAAATACGCTTCCTCCTTTAGGTATCTATCATAGGTACAATAGTAAAGGTAAAATGCATATGAGGCACGTGCCCCAGCTGGATGCTGAGTGCCCTCAACTGATGAAAGTGTCCAAATGAGATTGAGGCTTGTATCTGCCCGCTTATAGACCCATCTAGAACACTTCTTCAAGCCATTCTAAGAACTACCTTTTTCCCAGGGTGCCCCTCATTGGTAGTGTACCTCCCCTCATGCTGAAGCTCAGCTGCACCACTGTCGACAAGGAAGGCAGAAGGAGATCAGCATGAAAATGAAACCACTCCCTCTCCTGACTCTGTCCCGAACGGATGTGTGGTGCAGCTGCTCGTGATAATCGCCTTCTGTGTCCGCATTTAAGGGGGTAAATCTGTCCAAATAGGTTTTTTCAAATTCGTCCTAATTTACTTGGGTGATTTCCCTGCCCGTACTTACCTAGGCGCCTTATATAATTTATACTGTAGTTAAATTTATAGGTAGCTAGTCTCTTGTCTTGGGTGCGCCATTTTTTGGCTTTGCGTAGTGTTCCTCCTTCCCGAGAGATGGCAGACTTAGCGAAGTTTTCTCCTTAGGTGTGGTGTGTTTCGTGACGTCACTCTTTTGTTTCCCTTTGCGTGCGGGCCCATTCCTTTATGCTGTGGAATATTCCTCTATTGTGGTAGCTGTGCTGTGCCGCCATTTTCCCTAGAGCCCAATTGTTTGTCTCTCGCGTCCCTCGTGTCTTGTTGTGGTTCCGTCTAGTCTGCCGGTGGCGTCGGTGAACGGTTGCGTAGCTGCGCTCAGTTACCTGGGTTGTAGTTACTCATCGCTCTAAGGTGCGTTCTTGTAAGCTAATACTCTCTCTATTTTTGCTTTGTTTCTGTCCTAGGTGCTTGGTGTCCATACCTATTTAATTTTGTCGTGTGTTGTTATATCAGTTTGGCTTAGGTATTTTGGTGCTTCTCTTTCGTATATTGATATAGGTAGGTACCTGGTGACTGACCACCTGTCCCATACCCCACAGGTTTTCCTAAATTCTAAAATTTTGTCGCCTTCGGCGATCTGGCTGGCTCCCCTTCTGGTAGAGCACCGCCTCCCTGCTCACACCTTCACTTGTTGTAAACGCACACCCCCGTCGTAAACAAATATTTTATAATTTAGTTAACTTTTCTAGTTCAGAGATAAACATGGACATGGAATTCTAGATAGGATACCCTGTTGTGCTGCTGGGCTCTCACCCTAATGTCATATCCCTAGCTTGGGTCAGTTGTTGGTCCCTTCACTTTTGTCGCTGGTTGGTCTTCTCTCCCTGGTCAGTTTTCCAGTTTTTTTTGCTATAGAGGGATTATTTGACTCCGTTAGGTCAATATGGCCCCTGCTAACAACTCAAAGTATATTGATGCTCGTTTTGATCGTCTGACTGAGGACAATTCCCAACTCAGGAAGGAAATAGAGGAGCTTAGGGATCTTGTCACTAGTCTAAAAACCGAGCTGCAGGAGGTCCAATTTGTGATCTCCGAAAACATCCAGAGGAGGGAGGCAGTGGAGACAAGTGCAGCTTCAACTGAGGCTAAGTGCTCTGAGCTCAAGCTGGGTCTGAATTTGTCAGCTCATTGTGCTCCTCTATATCTGAGAGCCAGACCAAGCTTGGGTGTGAAGTTGAGATTTTGAGAAGTTGAGCAGGCCCAATACAGCCGGCTCTACACTCTCCTTCTCTCAGGCAGTGTGATACCTGCCTACCAACCTGGCGAGAACACCAAGCTGGGGGCGCTGAATCTGATGAGGGAATTCCTTGGCATAACCATCCACCCCCTGGCAATCTCAGCCTGCCATCGGCTCCGGAATCGCAACTCTATCCTTGTCAGGTTCATCAAACTTGATGAGAGGGAGGCCATATACAGACAACGCACCCGGCCCCTGAAGAAGGGGCTGGGTGTCCACGAAAGCCTAACAACTGAGAGGCTTGCTGTTGTTAGGATCCTCAGGGGACTCCACCACCCGAAGGACAAATCTCCCTTCCAGTCACATTATACAGACAGAGGAAGGATCTTTATAAGACCAAGAGGGTCCTCTCGAGCTGTGGAGGTAGCTGTTGGTGCTACAAAGGAGGACATCTTGGCTCTCTGTCATGCAGAGAGGCCTAGCATGCCTGCCCGGGCCCTCCCTTCTGAGGCCCCCTCTGCCGCCTTCGACACCCAGCCTAAGCGGCTTTGCTCCCCCCTTCCTGGCATGCCTGTCAGCACTCCCCGGGAAGGGCTTAGTGGTGACCCTCCCTCTCCCAAGGGTGCAGTAGAGCCCCAACCTCCCTCAGGAGTGGAACTTGGTGCTGGTGCTCTGCCGGGCGGTTCACGGCCTTGGATGTCCATGGTTCCTGGTCCTGGCGCCTTGAGTTCCCCCGCTGGTACTCTCCGGAGTGCCTTGGGAGTGCTGGGGGACCCCTCCGATGATGCCTGTGACGGTGGACCTGTCACCCTGGCTAAGTCGGACTGTGGAGATGGTGGCACAGGTGGGTTATCCCCTGCCTGCTCTGGCGCCGGTCCCCCCATTGAAAGCCTGGGGTACCAGCGGGCTCCCCATCCCCTCCTGTCTCCATAGGTGCGTCGGCCATGGGTCTGGGGAGTCCGCGGCACTCTTCGAACAGTTTTGCTGCGGCATCTGGCCCCATCTCTCACCCTGAAGCAATGGCAGGCGATCCTGGTAGGAACCCTAGCTCCTGGGCACCTGTGCACACTACTGATGATGCTAGTGGGACTGTTGGGGCTGGGGGTCTTTTCCGTGCCACACCTTGCAAGGTGGTCGTTGATCATCGGTCAACCAGCTCATCTGGTCAGGGGAGGAGCAGGAGTGGTCGCACTGTTCATCCGCCTCCCCACAAGTATAGTTAGTATTTCATTCTCTCAGACCTGTTTCTTAATGAATATTACTGTCCAGCAGCACTGGGGTCTGAATCTGTTTGCTTTTTCCCATTGGCCTTTCCAAATACTTTTTGTAGCTTTGTTACTCCCCTGTCCTAGTTTTCTCTCTTACTACTGTTATATTTTATCTTACCCTTCTAATATACCTCAGTTTCTTTTCTCACATCGCAGAGATAGGCACCAGGTTTTGCCCTACATACGCATGCCTCAATGACAGCCCGGAATTCTCAGCTGACCCATTTCAAGCCATCTTAGATGAATGTGAATATACTGATTTGAAATTTCCTCGAAATTTCCCCTTGTCTCCAAATAGTTTGGCTCCAAACATTAGTTTGATCCATGTTAACATTCGGTCCCTTCCCAAAAACTTTGATCAACTTGAACTTCTCACACACCAATTGGCCTTCACACCCCTGCTAATTCTGTTAAGCGAGACATGGTTGGACCCTGCCCTCGCCTCTTCATATAGCCTTAGTGACTATAGACTCGAAGTTGCATCTCCTAGTAATGTGAGGGGTAAAGGTTCAGCCATTTATATTCACAACTCTTTATCTTACACTAGAAGAAATGAACTTTGCTCATCCAACCTAGAATTTCAGTCAGTTTGCATTGAATTGAAGATCCCCAAAAACAAAAATGTCATAATAAGCACCTCCTATAGATCTCCTTCTTACCCATTATCTCTGTTCCTGGAGCATCTCGAACCAGTCATAGCCCTTATAAACACTGAGGCTAAGCCTTGCATTCTAGGAGGCGACTTTAATATAGACCTTCTAAAGCATGAGAACGATGACCAGGCAGCTCTCTTTCTGAACACCCTGGCAGCCCTTGGTGTCTTTCCCTCGATTTCCCTGCCTACTCGAGTTAGCCCTGGATCTAGTACGCTAATCGATAATTTCTTTTTCAATGATCCCAATATGTTGACTAAGACTGGAGTAATTATTTCTGATATTAGTGACCATTTCCCCATTCATGCCTGTATCAATATCAGCAATCAAAAGCAAAATCAGAAGCCCCCAAACAATGACATCTGCTTCGACTTCCGGAAAATTGATACCCTCAATCAAGCATTGGCCCACAAACATAGAAATATATTAGATATGACCGATCCTAACCAGGCCGCCAGTTTCCTCACCAGTGTAATCAATTCCGAAATTACCTCTCTCAGCGTAAAAAAATTAGATAGAAGAAATGTCCCAGTCCAGCCATGGATCTCATTTGGCCTTCTACGGTGCATAAACAAAAAGAATGAACTCTACAAAAAATCAATACGAGAACCAAGCGAATCTAATAGGATTGTGTATGTTACTTATAGAAATCGTCTCTCCAATCTAATTAGGTCATCCAAAAAGTCTTTCTATGAGCGAAAATTAGAGGAATATAAAGCTAACCCTGCCAAACTTTGGACAGTCTTGAACTCCCTGGTCCACAAAAACAAGTCAAAATCGTCCCTGCCCAACCGATTTGTTTATGATAACTCGTGCATTAAATCGCCTTCCCTAATTGCCGACAAATTCAATGAATTTTTCAGCTCAATTGCCTCATCTCTAGATGAGAAACTTGACCACCCACACACCAATCCTCTGGCATATCTGGAACACTACCCAACTCCTAGAGTACCCTTTCAACTCCAGGGCACCAGTGCTGACTCCATCCTTTCCATCATACATAACCTAGATTCCTCATCAGCCACATCAGACTGTCTCTCCCCCAAAATTCTGAAATTGATTGCTGTGACCATAGCGCCATACTTAAACCATGTATTTAATATTTGTCTAATTAACGGGGTATTTCCTGATGTATTCAAAAAATCTGTAGTAGTCCCTATATTCAAGTCAGGTGACCCTTACTGCTTCAACAACTACAGACCTATTAGTCTGCTCACTCTTCTGTCTAAAATTCTTGAAAAAATTGTATTTGCCCAGCTTTCTGATTATATTGAGTTCAATGCTATACTTAATGATCAACAATTTGGCTTCCGTAAACACCACAGCACGTTCATGCCAATATCTCTGCTTCATGAACATATTACTAGCGCCCTATACCGTAAGGAGATAAGTGCAGCCATCTACCTCGACTTTTCTAAAGCTTTCGACACTGTCAATCACAGAATTCTTTTGCATAATTACAGATGTACGGGATAACCAACTTCTCCTTAAATTTCTTCAAAACTTATCTTCAAAACCGGTCCCAAGTTGTCAAATACAATTCTACCATTTCCCTAATTCCGCAAAGCATGCCACACGGAGTTCCTCAGGGATCCCTGCTGGGGCCTCTGCTGTTTCTCCTCTATATAAACGATATTAATCTGAGCTGCCCTGCCTGTAAATTCCTACAATTTGCAGATGATACTGTTCTCATCTTTACTGCCAAAACCATACCTGACCTAGAAACATCTATCTCCAATAACCTACCCAAAATTACTACTTGGCTTACTAGTAATCGTCTTACCATAAACCCCCTAAAATCAGCCTACCAAATATTTTCCAACTCTCTTGAGCAGTCTGATGTACAAATCTCCATTCACGGTCACCCTCTTTCAAGAAAATTCTCCACTAAGTACCTCGGCCTTCTCATCGATGAGAAATTTAAATGGGACCCCCAGATTAGGAGTGTGGAATCCACTGTTTCCCCCAATATCGGCCTTATTGGTAGAATTAGTAAATACCTGAAGTCCCATCATCTCCTACTCCTATACAATTCGCTAGTTCTGTCCCATCTTTCGTATGGGCTCCAGGTCTGGGGTACAACGTATCCCTCCAAGCTTAGGAGGCTGGAAATTTTACAGAAAAAATCCTTCGGATCATTGACTTCGCGGACCGTCTGGCCCCTTCCAGCCCCATCTTCAAAAAGTATGCCATCCTTAAACTACCCGACTTTATCAAGCTAACTCAGATCAAAGTTCTTCATGAGTTTCTTACTGGCTCCTTACCATCCCCACTCTCCACAAAATTTACATTGGCCACCACAGTCAGGGACCGTGTTGCCAGACGACCCCAGCATTTCGAAGTTCCCTTTACCTCTGTTAATTATAGACAATTTTCACTGTTCTTGTCAGCCCCAAAAACATGGAATAATGAAATAGCCAATAGAATGAGAGATATTAATGATGTTCCTCGGAGTAAATGCGTTTTCAAACGGGTAGTCAAAAAGATGTATATTGACCAGTATTAATGTCACTTTACCTTGCAACTGTCAAAATATTGTTCTGTGTCTGTCAGACCTCTTGTACATGTCTCATTTATTTGTAATATAATAGAATGGGCTGTTCATCGTCCCCCTCACAGTTCACCGAACGGGTGGAGTGTATGAGCTGCGATGTCCTTCACGTTTTTTGTTTGTTTTGTTTTTGTTTTTTGTCTTGCTAAATGTAGTCATGTCTCTTGAGAGTTGTATTCATCTGCCTTTGTTTTTGTTTTTTCCTTCTTTTTGTCTTGCTAAATGTAGCCATGTCTCCTGTGAGTTGTATCCAGCAGTCTGTGTGAAATGTATCCAGTTCTGTTCTTTCTATATAATGTCTGTTTCTTTTCTTGTGCCCCATCCCACCTGAAGATCAGTGCTTTTCTTTCTTATCTTCTTTTCCCCAACCCCACTTGAAGATCAGGGAACCCTCCCATCTGGGATATAACGGTGGACCAGTGGTGGGGGCTGGAAGTGGCGGGGTGGATTGTCTACCAACGATCACCCCAAGGGCTCAACCAGAAACTTAGACCCTGTTGGTGGTGGCCGAAGTCAGGCTTTTAGTCTTCTCGTCTATTATCAGCTGGTGCACCTCATATGCTGTTTGTCCTTGTCCAATTGCACCATGTTTGCCCACCCCGCCCGTCTGCCCTAGCCCCGTATCCCCGTGTTTTTTTGCTAAGTCCGACTAATCTTTCAGACAACTCATGGTGGTCTACCTCCTGGCTTGCTGCTGCCTGCAGCCCTCGCCTGACGGGCGATGATCCCCCATGGATCCGGGTAACTGTCGGCTGGAGCTGCGCTTCCGACCGGACGACGTGTTCTGCGGGCCCACCTGCACGGAGCCAGGATCATGCAGGTTTGTTGCCGAAAGTGAGGTGTCGGCGGTAGAAGAACTCGACATAGCCTTCAGTGTACTCCACAGAGCTGATGAGCACCGCCGGAAGGATGTTCCGCTCGACAACATGTGTGACTTCCAATTCCTGCCGATGGACGAGTCGGGTGGCTCCATCCACACGGACGTGGTACCCGCCTCATGCATTGACACAACGAACCCGACCCGACCCGCCAGTCTCTTCATACCGCCTGTTAGCCGTCTCTCGCGTGGATACGCCTCTGATCTGCTGCTACCGGCGTCCTAAGTACAAACGCCGAGCAAAGTACCGGCTGGCCACAGGTGGAGGTGGTTCGGCGCCCGAGCGGTCTCCAGCCTGCACCATATGCCGTAGCACCCGCTGGTCGACTGACCGTCCTTCGAGTCGCTAGCCAATCAGCGCGGCCTCACTGACGACCTCAACCAGCTCAAACAGCTTCTCGAGGAGCGGCCGATGATGTCCCGCCACTTCATCTGCTACCGGCTGGGGGCCCGAGGGGCCGGTTCAGGTACCTGCTGCCGCTGGTCGCCTACTTCAACGCCGGCCCCTGGCGCAACATTTGGGTGCGCCTGGGGTACGACCCGGGGAGTGACCTGGCCGCCTGGAAGTACCGGTTTTTTTTACTTCCGCACACGCAGTGCTGTGCTGAAGAACATGATGGCGTTGACGCGAGCGCTAAGTGTGGTGCCTTACCGCTCGACTAACGACTCCTAGTATAAGCTCTCCTCCATCAACACTAAGCACCTGGATGGCGGCTCCAGGGTGGGGGGAGGTGCCTTGCGGTGGCGTGGACTTCGCTTTTGGGCCGGGAATTCTCCCGAGTGCGCGCCAGATCTTCTACCAGTACTGGAATTATTATCTGCCGGAAGTAGGCCGACTGGCTACCGAGGTTCCGACTGAGGCCTACCTGGCCGACCACGGCTGGATCCAGCCCGGTGCCGAGGACAGGGTGCTCGCTCTCATTACGCAGCACGTAGACGCCTAGTCAGCGGCACCAACACCGAAACCGGCGCGTCCGGAGACATCTCCGACGTCTCAGACGTCGGGGCGGAGGGCGAGAAGCCGGACTTCACCGAGGACCGGGAGACTGAAGACAGCGAGGAGGCTGACGTCACTGGTGCCAGCGGGGAGGTGGCTGACGTCACTGGTGCCAGCGGGGAGGTGGCTGACGTCATTGGTGCGGACGTCGGGACAACTTGTCCGTAGTGCCTGTCTGGGCCTCACGGGCCCAGACATAAAATGTCTGGGCGTTGCTCACTTCAGCTGTCCAGCCGTCTGTGGCCCACGGCGTATGCGCCTGGAGTGTGTCTTGTTTCGCCTCTCCCCTTCATGAGCTGGTTGCGGCTTTGCTGAGGTGTTGTCACCCATGCGTCGCGTCGTTCATGGTATGGGATCTGCACTGAAAAAATATGTGTATTGATGTTGAGCCGTTCCTGATGATGTGTGCCGAGATGGATTGTCCCCTCCACCCAGCCCTCGGACGCCGGAATGCTCCCCCTCGTTATCCGGTCTCGTGCGCCATTAACGAAGCCATCCGCCCCCGGCGTCGAGCTTCCTCCGCCGCTGCGCCGTGCTCCCTCCGCCGCTGCGCCGCGCTCCCTCCGCCGCTGCGCCGCGCTCCCTCCGCCGCTTCGCCGCGCTCCCTCCGCCGCTGCGTCGCGCTCCCTTTGCCGCTACGTCTCTTCGCCGCTGCGTCGCATTCCCTCCACCGATGGGCTGGGCGCGCTCCGCTGCGCCCCTGGCCCCGTCGCCGTCTCGATTCTGGTGTCCCTGTCCACGTCGTCCTCCCTCATGAATGTCGCCACCTCGCAGCTCTGCCCAGGTTTTTCTGACCCTAATGTCCCGAGGATTGTCCTCTTTGCATTTATAGATTTGTAGTGGGGGAAACGTTTGGATTCTTTGCATTTCGATGTGTACGTGTGTAATAAACGTGTACGGTATCAAATGTTTCGCCTGGCATGAAAAGCTTCAGAATATTTCAATTTCGCCTCGCTATGTATTCACTGCTACACTTACAGGCGCAGATCCAAGAGGGAGGGCGCAGGGACAACCCCCACCCATGGGATGGCCTATAGCGACCGGCCCACAGCAATAGGGACGTATAAATGGGCGCCCCCTGACCGAATCCTGGATCTGCGCCTGACTTGGTCCCCTAAAAACCAAAGTAAAACAAAAAATTTGTCCAGCAAAACTACTTAAGGTGTAAAAAAGTCCATTCAAACGTCTAACGACTACCCCATTGTGAACACTATAAGTCCTCTATTAGGTCCATCGAAACTGTCCTTCAGGTCGAAAAGAGGAGTCCACTCAAACGTCTTAAGAACAAAAAAACGTGTCCACTCAAACTGATCAAGATTCCTCAATTAGGTCAATCTAAACCACCTAAGATTCGTAAAAATGGTCCACACATACTCATTAAAACACCATAAAAATGGTCCACACATACTCATTAAAGCGCCATAAAAATGGTCCACACATACTAATTAAAACACCATAAAACTGGTCCATCTAATCGGTCGTCAAAACAATCAAAAGGTCCACCTAACGCGATTTAGATACCGTTTTTCAAACACCAATATCTCACTAACCCCTCGACGGATTGCAGCGGTTTTTAGACATGTTGTAGTTCGCGCCAACATCTTTAACACGCGCATTGACGGGGCGGGTACCCGCCCCCTCGGATTTTTCGGAGACAGCAGAAAAACGGCGGCGCGTAGCGCCGCCGTACTTGGTATACCTTTTCCCTCATCATTTTTACAACTTCTGTGAAAATTTTAAGGTTAGGTCATCTCAGGTCAGGTCACCAGTACAGGTCAAGTGACCCGACCTCAAAAAAAGTTTAAGATAGCATAAGTCGGAGCAGGGTGAACTTATCCGATTGAAACTCACATCACATAATGGCCCCACAGAGTTCTCTAAAATATGTTCCGGTATTTTTGATATCGATGACGTAAGGTCAGGTACGAGGCATGACCTCTCCATTGTAAATACATGGGAAAAATGGTTTTTACGGAATAACTCAGTAACGGATGGTGATAGAGCATTTATTTTAGCTGCATTAGACTTGCCTGGGCTTTGCGGTTCTAATGATATGCATTTTATATAATTTGACCCTGACCTGACCTCAGGTCAGGTCAAATCCTTGATTTGACCTAGCAAGGTCAAATTATATATCATTCGATTTGGCTTGCTAAGAGGATTCATATAGTTCAAGTCGTTTTGCTCTATCTTTACTTGTCCAGATTTCATGGCCAAAAAACTGAATTTACATGTTATCCCTATGACGGGCATGTTTTGACCTCTCGTGACCTTAAATGTGACCTGAAAAAAATGGTTCAAATGTTTTCGATGGAGAAGTGGATGGGCAGCCCAACGCCGTTTACCGTTTTTCGCTACCTACCGTGGTTCTCGAGATCTTAGGGGGCGGGTACCCGCCCCCCCCGTCAATGCGAAGGTGGCTCAGACCCCCGTCAATGCGCGTGTTAAGTGATCATAGTTTCAAGGTCGTAACATGCGCCGTTTAGAGGTCCATGTAAACCAGGTAAAGATGAAATGTCAACCGATGCTGATTTTGAGAAAATCGGTGTTTACACTAGATCATGGTGTGCCATTCGCGGCAGTAGCGGGGACGACGCGCAGCGGCGCTGAGGACGCCCCGTCATAGGGAAAACGGTCGATTTTTGAGGAAAGATCATCATGATGAGAAAATGACAAAATTTCGGGTATATCCAGCTAGCATGTTATAAGAAACAGTTCATCGTTATTTAAAAAGATCCCGTTTTATTATGTTATGTTAGCCGAACTGCCCGCCGATTGGATTCCCGTGAGACAATGCAGACTCCTTTTAACATGGGCCTGAAGCGGTATTTGGTGTCCCCATTTGCTTCTCGGTGGGAATTCAGCAAAATCATTCGGATTGTGTAATATATAGCGGCACCTTTTTCTTACCAGATTGTGAGACTAAAACATTTTGAGTACATGTTCACCATTATTTATTTCTGGCAGCCGCCTTTTTAAGCTGAAATCAGGCTAGTTTTGCGGCCGTCTTGGTGGTCACTTGAAGTGGTTTAATTTTGGCGTGACATTTTACACACCGCGTCATGCATGACTCGAAAAAATTATGCATATGGTGCGCTTAGCCTCCTGTCTTTAGCTCGCAAAATGCTCAAAACTACCTGATTGCGTGGAATCCTGCTGAACGCCAGCAAATGTTTTAGCTGCGCTGAGGGACTTTAAATCCCGCAGAGTGAGAAATCGTGTGCGGGACTAATCATCTCCCCAGCTTCAAAAACGCTCACTAGATGTCCAACAGTGTTGACTTATGACACTGGCAGACTCAGCTGCGTAATTCCGGGAGGGCACTGTGGATACCTATTGTCATGAAAGGGTGGGTAGCATTCCATCTCGCGCGGGTCGCTCAGGTGTTTGTTCACAGTTCCCCGAGCGGGACCGCCGGCTCGGCGACTATTTTTAACTGCGGACGGTTTCGTGGGGGCCGGGGCTGCTGGCAAACAGGTTTCAGAGCCACAATGCACTTCCTTACGTCTAACTGGATTTTGGAGTCCGCACTGGGGTGAATAATTTATACGGATAATAATTATTCCCGTTATTTTTCAACCACTGAAGTTGAACAACAATATAGCATTCCTATAGCAGCCAATTCATTAGCAGGCGCCATGTACCGACCTGGAAATGTGTCATGATGCTGTATCCCCCAATTCAGCGGGCGTAGAAAACTTGACAGAATTCTGGAAAGTAGTCACTTATATATCATAGAAAGCATATTTCCAATGTCTAAAAGGGCTATTCATACTTGTGATATTGTCCAACCTTAAACAAGCCGGGGGGACTCTGAATATATTTTCACTTTGATCTTCCTGTGAATGATGTTTTTCTCTGTTCGGTCTTAGATGCTTTCCCCATGCATTGTACTTAGTATATCAAAATACGTTGGCATAACCGCGAAACTCCCTTAATCACAAAACCTGAGCACGCCTATAGAAACTTATCATATAAAAAAGGTTAGGTAGTTACGGGCTTTTTATAGCGCCTTCTTTGCAAGGCAATGGGAGTATAGTATAGCTACTTTTGTTCTTACCAGCTTTCTTCGAGCAGTCTATTCACATATTTGAGCCGCACCCCCCCTCCATTTTAGTATTGAAGCCATTTCTCTCTTCGTTCGTTACCGGCTTCCGGCAACAACAACAGACCACGATGAGACCGGAAAAACTGTTAGAATAGAAGCCGTTTCTGACTACGTTCGTCACCGGCTTCTGACAACAACGATGACGACGAGACAAGACCGGAAAAACTATTAGAATAGAAGACGATTCTCACTTCGTTCGTCACCGGCTTCTGACCACGACTAGACTCGCCGAGCGGCCAGTATGGAGCTGCTTGAGAAATCTCAATCCGCTTTGCTCCATGGATTTCATAATGCAGCTCTGATAATAAAGGGAATGTGGCACCTTTATAACCTGATTTTAACTGAGATAGCCAAGTTGTAAAGCAAGTCGGAAAACCCGGTACTGTATATATCATTTGTCTTGGAACTCGATATTTCCATAGAAAAAGCTGAAACATACCCGAAATGTACTTCTCATGTATTTCTCGCCAGGCGGCCATTTTTGTGAGCTTCTGGTGTGACAACATATGCTGACGTCACAATGAGCATCAGCCAATCGAAGCCCTTGAAGCGTTTCGAGTATGGTAGTGGTTACCAGATCATGACATCATCCACAGGCGGATATTTATTTCTTTTCCTAGAGGAGCATTTTGAAAATCAAACTCCCGAGGTTATTGTAATTTTTTCAGAAAAATAATGAGTGATTTCATTATTTTCGGGCAAAAGTACGCCTAATTACACAAATTTCCAGGTTTCGACCAAGGTGCCACATTCCCTTTAAGGACAGTTTAATACTGTTTTGACGTTTCATTAAAGGGAATGTGACACCTTGGGCGAATCCCGGAATTTAGTGTAATTAGAGGTATTTTTAGTAAAAAATCATGAAAACGTCCAAGATTTCTTTCAAAAATGTACAACAAACTCAATATTTTTATTTCCTTACCTGCTCCTGAAGGGGAAAAACAAACCTCTGCCTGTGGATGACGTTATGATCTAGCAACTTCTTCCATATTCAATAAGGCTTCAAGGGTTTCAATTGGCTGACTACTCACCGTGACGTCATAATGTCGTCATGCCAACAACTGGGAACTCTGTCCGGCCCATTTAACATCTAAAGGCCTTGGGCCGACCGCTTGGGTACATTTCAGGTAGGTTTTTAGCTTTTCTCTGCGGAAATTTTTAGTTACAATCCATGTGATATATTGAGTACCGGGTTTTCCGACATGCTTTATAACTTGGCTATCTCATTCAAAATTACGTTATAAAGGAGCCACATTCCCTTTAGGGAGGGGGTGGGTGCCCGGTACACTAAAACATATAATTCTGCAAATCCATGCTCTCAGAATGCATGTATGCAAGCATTTTACAGACTGTTTGGCAGGTATTATACCCAGGCTGCCTTGGAGAAACATATCCTAAGTCATGGCGCGTACTGAACCGGTTTACCCCCAATGGTGTATTGTAACCGAATGCATTGATATACAAATATTAGAAAACAATCAAAGAAATGATGCGGATGGTGCACTGGAATAGACGTCATGGCTTTGGTCCGTATTAAAAAAGTGTCATCGCATTTAATCATCAAAGGTATGCGCTTAATTGTTTTATATTAACGTCCATGTTATTGCATGCCAGCGTGCATGGTTGAAAAATTCCGTGAGAATATATCCAATAACAATAGTGCACTTTTTCCATGAATACTACCACTTCACAATTATTCCACGATTATGAGCAAATTTTTGTGGTGTAACAGAGCATGTAAATATGCTGATGCCTCTCTCGCTTCTATTGCTGGCACTTCCTTGAGCGAGGTGTCGTTAACGTAGTACCATCGATCTTCCGACTGGTTCTAGCAGAAGGCATTGTAGTCGCCGGTCTTAGAATATTGTCAAAATAGTATGTTTAAATTACGAATCAGTGTAGTGAATGTCATCATCTTAAAGATGATTAGCAAAACAATTACGTTTTTTTTTTCATTCACAAGTCTTAAACAGAGTGCATATGTTAGGATAAAACATAGGTCCTCTTGAGACCCGAGCCCAAAGTATTTGATGTAAATGCAAAACCTTTTTGATTTTTGGTGTTTTGGACACAAGGAACTCAATAATGAACAAAAATCAGAATTCCAAGATTTTTAAATATGATTTATTGGGCTTATAAAATCTTATATATAGCATCCTCGAAGGAGATTGTTCAGCAGCCACAAATGCTAAAAACACCGGACGAAAACTGATAAATTTCCAATAATTTAAGATTCCTGTTCATACACTTATCAAAACTAGGTTCTTCAGTAACATTCTTTGAACTACCGACCTTCCTCGGAGCAGCCGCGAAACCGTCCGGCGCCCGCGTCTATCGTCAAACAAAGAAAATTTGGACTCACTTACCCTTGGGTTTAGTTTATGGCTTTGACACCAGACGAAGGCTAAAATTTCAAACTTTGTATACATAATGGCTTTAAAAGGCTACGACATTGGTAAGAGGTGGTAGAGCCATTCAAACCTGCGTATAGATACCTATACGTGGGGACTCAGGAGGTTTAATTCTGACAAAGTGTAAAAACTATATCCATGATGAACTGCCGAGGATCCAACGTTCACTTGCCCAGTAACGGATCTAAAAAAAGTTGAGGAGACTGGGTAGAATCGTGATTTTCTTTTTAGAAACGACCAAAATCAGACAGGGTGGATAAGATCTGGCTGTTGGCGAGAAAGGAGGGGAGGGGACTCGGCTAGGCTGATCTCGACTGGACATCACTCAAGACAAGACGCGAAATCCACAAACTGCAGTTCCTCCACAACCTCACCCGTAGCCATTTGCGCAGCTATATCCAAAGCGTTTTACATAATTGGAGGCAGAACAATACGGACAGATCACTCCGAAACGCGCACCAAAGAACTGAATTAATGCAAGGAACAAGAGACTCCAAAATATATTTTCTGCCAGTCACAACTAAAATTTTCAACATCAGAACAAATCAGGATAAGCGCACCAAATCAACCCTTCGAAAAAACAAGTGGGGGAACATTTGCGAAGTAGGCAACCACCCAAGTATTCTGGATATGGCTCAAATTTCTAAGCTCCCTGTTGATGTCATTGATATTTAAGAGACGGCATGTCAAAACTGAACACCCAGGCAAATCAAGTTCAAATATTTGCATCGCCTTTCTGCATTTGTGGCTATAACAACGAAGAGACCAAATACTAATTGTTGTGCTGCCCAAGAAATGCAAATCATCGAAGTTTAGTAGAACAAAGCATTGGTCAAATTGTCGGCACAAGTTTTACAGCCCTGAAAAATAGACAACAGCCCCGTAAATATCCTACTTTACGAATTCACCAAGTGATGAGGATGGTCATGCACTATAGCACGCAAAACCATTGAATTAATAATCAATAGCAAGATATTTGAACTAAATAAATGTTCATTTATAATAAATTAAAACGAAGTTGTACATCTTTGCAGCGGCGGGACAGTGACCTCAGCCGTAGTGGGTGGCCATGGGTTTGAGGCGGCGGTATATTGACGGATATTAATCGTACAAAATTCGTGAGGGGCTGGATAGTTAAGAGCGTTGACGCGCTTTTGCATCGATCGAGACGTTTGTTTGACGTTTGAAATACTCGGGTAACAAAATAAACGTTGTTGTTGTTGGCACATAGCCAGGCTCGACCCCTGGATCTGCACCTGAGTTTGCCAGTCTATCGTCACAATTTGTTTTGTACCACTTGGTCCTGAACAAATCAGCTTAGCCCATTTGATTGAACTATGTAAGGTGTTATGTGTACCACTCCTGATTCCGAGAAGTGTCAGGGTGACTAAAAAGTCGTGGCGGGAAGAAAACAAGCTCGTCCCCGTCGTCTCGCCGCTCCTGCCGCGATCCCCTGTGGGGTTGTCTGGGTGGGATCGAACCCACGCACAGGTGCAGGTGCGTGGCCATTGTAGTCAACTGAAAGCGAGTCGCCAAAATAGTGTCGTCAGTCAAGGATATGACAGTCTGAGGCCTCCCTCTTTTGTAAAAGGGTCGAATGATACCCAGCCGTGTTTTTCGTATCCCACAGCTTGTATAAATGCGTGTTTCACCATGCTCAGTACTTCAACACATGCTCCCACAGGCTAATGACATCGAAATGAAAACTCTGTCCCTATCCAATGATTTGTTATTAACTGTCGCATTCACTTAGATGGCCTAGGAAATCTCCTGCGGGTTTTATGTTAACTCGGGAATGGCTCAAAGGCCGGTAGATGTATGTACATACATACAATAACGGAATGTGAGTAGAAATACACTGAAAGCAAACTAAATTCATAGATAGAAAGTTCAAAACAATATCCTCTGCAGTTTGAGGTCAAAGGTCATTCGGGGTCACTGACCGATTACGTAACTATGTGATATATTCCCGATAGTGTACAATATTAACAGCAGTATAGCAATCCTTGGCCGGGAAAGCAATCCTTGGCCGGAGGGTTTGAACTTGAAAAAGAACATTTTGAACTTGACATTTGACCTTGACTTTGACATTGGGTATCCTTGACTATGAAGTCATTGCATAAAATGTGTCATTCTTAGTAATTCTATTTGACCGAAACACTCGCGGTCAATGAATTTGAGAATGATTGCATGAGAATATGCGCACAAATCTCCTTAGGTTATATAACAGTATGATTGTATGCTCGTCGGGCCCCCTTCGGCGCTGCAAGAGGATATAAGGAGGATTCGCCATCGTGAATCTAGAGAGGGAAGAGGGTGATAAGTCTATCATCCCTTAAGACAATTCTTGACAGATTGAATTTTTTATGAATGGCTTTATCGGTGATTACTTGAATGACCTTACTGATGTATTTTTATTGGTGATTTAATGGAGCAATTGGTATTTTCATCAACGCGTCACTTCAACGTCAGCACTATATATGTGCTTAACCTTAAGAAAGTTTATGTTTTGAGAAGTTTTTTTATGGTATATTGGTACAAAATTCACCCAGGCAAGTGTTCCATTTTGAATGAAAATTTCTTGCTGGTTTTCAGAAGATTTAGCGGCACCAGCTTTAGGTACTGCTTATTGCTGAAAAATTAAACATCTAAAACGAACAGTCTGAGGTCGAGCGCTGTTTTGGAACACGGCCGGACAATATGTGATTAGAACGCCTTGTCTGTGTTCGCTAATATCTCACCCCAAGGAAATTTTAAATATGACTTAGAGAGTCAATGTGTGTTGGACATAGAGAATTACATGAAAGCTCGCAGTCTGATCCCCAAAACCCTGCCAAAAGGCGAGGGATGACCTGGGTACGTCGCTTGACCTCGGCTATTTTGGTACACCCTCATCAATTACCCAAATTGCTTAACCACTGGAAAGTTACCTATGAACTCCTCTATCGAAAAAAATCCTTCATGAAAACTAAATTATGGTTGTCAATGACAAAAGCTGTGTGACTTCGTTCTTGGGGGTTTTTACGCGTTCATTGCGATGACTATTTCGTGCCCATCCGATTATATGGTGAACGCATTGTTGGTGGATGAGCACTAGGGTGCATCAAACGCCCCGACTTTTGAAATTAGCTACGCGGCCCGGCCCAATTTTTTGCCTTGGACCTAGTGAGTCCAAATATGAAATATTTTGAAATTTCGAAAGGGGCTAGGGGTGCCACCTAGCGGCCAAAGTTTTCAATTTTGACCATTTTTAGATATACTTTGGATTGGCCGCAGAAGTCGTCTCATTTCATTAGTGGACTGTTTTGTGACCAAACACTGTTGCGCTGGCCTAAAAGCACATGCATGCCCAATTTCATGGATTTTAGACATCTTTTAGGGGTGCCTCCTAGCGGTGAAAAAATCAATTTTGACAGTTTTTTTTACAATTTGTTTCATTAAATGTGGGGACAGAATCATTGTGTATTTTGGTCCAGCTGAAACGAGATTTTGCTGAATCGACCTCAAGGTACTTGCGAGACGGATTTCATGCATTTTGGATTTCTTTATATGGCACTACCTGGCGGCTGAAGTTAAAAATTTACATTGGTTTCTGTTCATCCATTTTTATTTATTGAGGACACTGGTCCTGCTTGCAGCTAATTTTTTGGGTGATAAACTACAGTTTTACTGTAATTTGATGCCTTCTCGTACACACAAGGCTAAGAACGAAGATTGACGGAAACAAGTTGTGGGGAGCGGACATGGAAACTAATTACTGGTTACACCGTGGTAGAGTAAGACAACGAATGGAAAATACGGCTCCCCATATCAAATTTGACGGTTGAGCTTCTTGAACGGCAGGAGTGTTCAGACGCAGTGGTGAACATGGTGTTTGCCACAACAGAGTCGAACACAGGTCATCGATCAGCCGCCTGCATCCAAATCCAAAACCGGCTGAACAAGGCTTTGCTCTGGTCTGCGGACAGGCACTAAGTCGGGGAAAAAGTCCACGTCAGTGCTTTCAACAGACTCGATATTGAGAAATTCTGCTTGCCTAACCAATAATTCTAACAAAAACCTACTTACGTTCATTAAACACTGAAGAAAAACGGGCCAAAAAATGAACAATATTTCTAAATTGATTATTTATCAAGATAAGCGAAATATGAAAGACGGTTGAGTTTATCTTTCAAATAAACTCAACTTCACCAGAAAGTCGTCCGTTCCTGATGGAACTCAAAGAGAACCTCCTTCCAACTGTCTGTCCGACACAAAGCTGTGATGACCACGAGGAGTTCAGAGAATTAGGAATTACTTTCCTTGGTTCAAATAATCCAGATGTATATTTTCGAGCAATGCGTAGAGCTAGATGGATGAGCAGACTGCCTTATGCGATGAAGATATGCACGTCCGAGCACCACATTCCCAACGTTCAGGACGAAAAAAGCTCCAACGCAGGAACTAATGTCAAAGCTTTGGCGGTTCGGGACCTTCATCACCTCAGTCTATGGCTTGTAATGCATGATATGCCAGGACGCAGTGGGTTCCCCATGGCATGATCTGAATCTTAATCACCACTTATCCTGTTATGGGGACTGGGTGAACGAAGTTGTTGGCACCGGTGCACTGCTGGCTTTCAGCCATCAGCGGTACTTCACCTTAGAGATGGTTCCCTTGCTCTTTTCAGCAACTTGACATCTCAGCCTGTGCGAAGTCAGCTTGCAAAACGTTTTCTGGTGGTGAAGCTCAAGATCATACCCGAGGCACCTCTCAGTTGTGAAGGAAGTGGGTCCGGGAAACCGTGTTTTTTATTTTATTTATTTATTTTTTATTAGGGCCACTCCCAACATGCACACTTGCCCAATTACAGGGAGTATTGGCGTGGGTGTACAAGGATCCTCTCCACCGGGTCAAATCGGACACGGAAGGCGGTTTCCCGCCGTGGGAATTGAACCCACGTTAATCCATGCTATCCGATCCGAAGACTGGCAACAAAGCCACCAGGCCACCCCGGCTCCAGAGTTCGCAGAGAGTGAGCAGAGAATAAGTTGGTAGACCTGGCTGAACCTGAATCGTGGTCTAAATTCAGACTCGTGAAGCTAGACACCGGGTTCCTAGAGCTGGATGTCAGTGACGGGCCTGACTCATCTACCTACCAGGCAGCAAGGGTAAAGCCCAGGGCCATACATGTTCCCAATGATACCGCCGTAAAGGGAGGAAAGATGGCCTCGGACTTTCAAACGACAGCGTAGTCTAAGCGACACTTGCAGAACATTCTGCAAGCGGTTGGGAAAAAACGAAAAGGCAGCCTGATCTACGCTCAAGGAAACCGAAACACGAGTAATCTGTGTGCTCAAGAAAGTGGGGTTGTGTGAATAGTAGAAATAGAAACAGTCAAGTGTGACTATCAGTGGTCAAAACTAGCGCTACTGAACATGACGTCTTGTCGAGGCCATGAGTTGTGAGCGCGGCAGTGGAGTGGTTAGCGCAGTTGGCTTCCACGCAGCCGACCCGGGTTCAAGGCCCGGTGACTTACTTGAACGAGGAGCAAGCTGGCTCCCCAGAAACCCCTCCAAAAGGGTAAGAGCAGGCGACGCCGTATGACCCTGCAGTTGGTGCGTCGATAAGCCCCAAAAATCAATCAAACAGGCCGTGAGCTGTGCTATGAATGTCTCTTACAAATCTCGTATTTGTAATCGAAAGATCAGTGTAAGTTAATTACAATAATAACATAAGCAATAACCTAAAGTAACATGATTACAATAATCTACGACATTTCGCGTTAATTTGGAAACATCGGCTCTTGGCGTTAATCATCGTACATGAGCTTAGCTCCCACAACGGTGCTTTTCATGCAAAGTACTTACGCTGGAACCTTCAAGCATTTCATATATTGATGAATCAAGATGTTTTGGTCTCAGCATAGTATAACTGGCCTTGTATTGTAATAGGAATAATACCTCAAATCGATGAACGATTGGGTTCTTTCCCGAAATATCCCAACTTAGCCGCCCACTGTGCTCCGGTGAATTTCTAAAATAAGAGGAGGTCGTGTGAGAACTACCAAAAACCATGAAACGGTATGGAAGAAAATGGACGATTTGATGAAAAACAACGGAAAAGGAAGATTAAATATTGGTCCGGAAATTTTGAAGGTGATATCTGACACTTGAGAGGAATTTGCAACACAAATTATCGTTGGAACTCAACCAAAACTTCTTACTCATTTTTGTCATAGTCATTAATTTCTTAAAAACCTAGAAATTAATTTCGGCCACCAGATGTCACTCATTGCCAAAAGTTGTAAATGCCTTTACCAGATACTTTGACCTACAAGAGTAGTTCATAATTACAACATAGTTCTAATCCAGGATGGTTCAACAATTATTTTCGATAAAAACTCACCAAAACGCAAAACGTTGCAAACTTCTACCGTCAGGTGGCACCCCTAGCTGGCGTCCAAAATGCGCGAAAGTGACTGCACAGGTAATTTGGAGCTTGGAAAACAGTATTTGACCAATGCTGGGTCCGATTTTATGATAATACAATTTCCACGGGAGACCCAATGAATATTAAAAATTGCAAAAATTTGAAACTTTGACCGCTAGGTGGCACCCCTAGCCCAATATAGATTTTCCCAAAAATTGGGATTTGAGGTTTTCATGTCTGAAACAACAAAATGTGACGGGCCGCTAAGCTAATTTATCCAAAAATGAAAATCATGGGGCGTTTGATGCACCCTAATGAGCACTGTATCTGGTCGTCAATGGGTGGATGTGGGCATTGGGCACCCCCCAAATTTGGTGACTTATAATTTTGATTAGCTGTTTTCTATAAATCTACACGCACTATATATATATATATATATATATATATATATATATATATATATTTATTTATTTATTTATATATATTCTTCGTGTGAGTCACGAAAATACGTTTCTAGCTTGTTTAAATTAGTGTTCGCCGAGCAAAATAGCTGAATCTATTCTTGACATGATGTCGAAAACACGATTGGCAGAATTATTCATACATCTGTGGGTGCTTGGACAACCCCATTGAAACGTTCAAGTGGTGAAATATAGGTACTTAATTTTGTCGTGTTCTTCATTTCAATAATTTTGAATGGGTTTTTGCTCATCAACAGGCATGTGAGAAGCCTAAAGCACACTTTGAATTATATTATCACATTTTATCATGGTAGTCATTGACATAGTTTCAAATTGGAGTACCCCCAATCATTATCAAGAATCCGCGCCCTGATTCGTGGATTACACCCAACCCAGGCTGGAATGGTAGGTAGGTAGCTGATACCATAGGCAGATCCAAGGGTCAAAGGGGACACTTTCTCCTGATCGATCCTCAGCGCCCCAGTGAAAGGTCGATGACGCCCCCTAAAATTGCACTTTCCCCCAGAATGCGAGTATCGGCGCCTCTGCGATAGGATTTGGCACCCATCTGATAAATTTTTCCACCCAGAAGTGCTCATCCCCCCTGGTTCGGATGGCACTTCTCGACAAAGTGCCCATCCTGATAAAAAATCCTGCATCCGCCTTTGGGGACATCGTGAGCAGAGGAACAAAGGGGGTATGTTATTCGTTAACCAATTTTCTTGAGTCTTAGAGCACTGCAGTTGCAGAGGCTATATGTGGTTAGCCTTTTTTCAAATTTACCTGGGGCTCCATTTACGTTACAACAGTGTTCAGCATGTATGATAAAAGAAGGCTAGAGCGAGGGCGAATAAGAGTAGGTACGCAAGAGATGAGAGCAAGCAGATATTTTGGTTACTTAGCAAACACTGAGGTGGTGGAGGCCTAAGTATAAGATAGTGAAACCAGTGGCTCGGCTGCTAAAAAATATTTGGAGATGCCTTTGTTCTTTCCGCGAGGGCACAGAGCAAATTTGGTTCTTTGGTACCTTTGATATTATATCAAGAGACCAGGGAAACTTTTATACCCTGCTCCTAGTATCAAGAGTTTCTGCTTAGGGGAGAGCGGGGAGAGTTGTTTCATGGACAAGTTGTATCAGAGCGATTTTTCCAAAACTATCCGAGAGATGGAGCCCCCGACACAACCAGATGATGCGGCATGCGGTCCGGCAGCTTTCCTCATACTGCTGTCTGCTTGGCTTGGCGCGTTTCGCGGTGAGTGCAGAAAATGTGTTTTCGGGATGTCATTCTGTAAAATTTCGTCGTAAGAAAATGTGTAATTGTCATTCAGATGATCACGAATCGGAAAGATCGCTGTAGCAGTGGTAAGGGTAGATTCTAAGGTTTCGTGCATGAGAAGGATTTTCCCGGCTGGCCGCTGATTTTTCAGCATGAGGACGTTTTTTTCCAATATGGGAGGGTGGTATATGTTGTATCAGGCATACGCGTCGGAAAAAGGAAGGGGGGGCCAGGGGGCCTGGCCCCCACTTTTTGGCCAAAAATTTCCTGATCTCAGTCAAAATGAGAGAAAGCCGGACATTCTTATATCCAGCCGCTGCGGAAGGCAACGAGGAGCCCAAATTCGAACTGTTTTTGGTCCTGATGTTGAAAGTTTTTTGTCAGCATCAGGTTGAAGCTTGGCTGCCCCCCCCACTTTTTTGCCGGTGGCGACACTTATGGTATCAGGGCCAGGTGGGGTATGTTGTAACAGTGATACAACTCACCCCAAAGTACCAGCAGCTCATTAAGGGTGCCGCCACAGATTCTTTTTGCCAAAAACACTATATACTTATGACATGTAGCCACAACGAAAAATTAGGTAAAAATATTTTTGCTGCAATAAGTGCGGGTCAGGATAAGTGCAAGACAGGCCGCGCTGATGGAATAAAAGCAAAAGAAAAAATTAAAGTCTAACAAGTCCAGTGACGAATCTAGGATTTCGCTAGGGAGCAGGCTTGGGAGAGGGGCGCCGAACCTGGGGGGCGCCGAATCTGAGGGGCACCAATTTACCACCCAATAGGCGGCCAGTGTCGAAGAAAAAAACGTGTTTAAAAAGCGTATTTGTAAATGTTTATTTTCATGAAGCTACCTTTCAGTGAGACATGTTCACGTTTACCATCAAACATATTTCGGGCCGGCAAGGTTTCGCCCAGAACGTAATGACTGGTACATACATTGGTAAAAAATGCTGGACGCCCCCACTGATGCTAACTGAAGCACGATGAGCAAAGAATACAGCTAACTTCGGTCTTGAAGAAAACTGAGGTGTCGCATCGACCACATCCACATATCATAGTTGTCTTGGCTAACGCTGAGTCCCTACAGAAACCCTGATTGGCACTGCACTAAGCGCAATTAACAATGAATACAGTGAACTTTGGTGAACTTAAGTCATGGCGAAAATGAAGGTGTCGTGTCGACCACCTCCACATATCGCAGTTGTCTTGACTAACGCTGGGTCCCTACTGAAATTCCCGATTGACGCTAACTTAAGCATCAGAGGCCGCAGAGTCTCTACGGGCCCGAGCCCCTGACTTTTTGGTGGCTACCCTGAACTGATATTGAGTCCCCTCAGCTGATCTGGGACCGCTTTAGATAACCAGGCCCTCACACTGAACTTGAATGTGTCGCCACTGGAGCCTTCTGAGCTTTTCGGCGCCCTGGGCTGTTCTGGGACCATGAAAGAGTATTGTACAGGAGCTTACTGGCTTGGCCTTAGATCCTTCGCTGTTTGGCCCCCCCTAAGCTAAAAATAACCCTATAGGTGAAATTATTGTGGCAGCCATGAGCTGGTCTAGGTCCCGTGAGAGGACTTACATAAGAGGCCTCTGGTTTGATCGTAAGGGGCCCTGGCTGTCCCTTGAGCTGACAAGGGGCCCCTGGGCTGGTATCGTGTTCGTTTAACTGATATAGGCCCCTTCAGCTTGTTTGGGACCGGTTGTGCGGATCTGGGCCCCATGAGTTCGTCGAGACGCCCAGCTAGTCTGGCCATCTTAGTTTGTATGGGCCTCCTGAGCTGCTTGGTGCCCCCCTCAGCGTGTCTAGTCTCCATGAGTTGAAGACTGGCCCCCTGGGATAGTTTTGGGCCCCTGAGCTTATTTAGGACCTTTTTAAATTGGTAGGCACCCCACACTGCCTACGCTGCCTATACAACTCATTAGGTGTGTCGCCAAACTAATTTTTTTCCAAAAACACTATATTATCACATATAGCCACGACGAAAAATTAGGTAAAATAGTTTTGCTGTAAAAATTGCGGGCCAGGATAAGTGCAAGAGAGGCCGCGCTGATGAAATGAAAGCAAAAGCAAAAATTAAGGTCTAACAAGTCCCGAGAAGTGTGGCCATAACGGCCACATCCCCGCCTGAGCTTCACAGATTCGAGGGACACCCCTGCTCGCTCCCCACCTCCTACTTCCCACGTCCATGCAATTCATCCGTATCCCTGATACAACCCTTCCCGTATCTATTGTGAGATGATTACTTAGTCCATAACTAAAACGTTAAGGCTTTTCAGTTAACAGACTTTAGCCCCGACTAAAGTCTGCTGGTACCTAGTCAAGAATTTACCCGTTTCGACACATTGTGTTGGCTTCTTTGTTCCAAACGGATCACTTCCCCCTCAGTATCTCATTCCCCACGAAAGTCAAAGGAAAAGTACGGGCGGCGCTCGAAAGCTCTTGACAAGACGAAGATATTTAATACGAATAATTTTTCATTTCAGGTCAATATTGAGGTCAGAATAGGTCAAAGAAGGTTCCATTGGCCTACAACAGAGCAGTGTATGTTTCTCTCTAGATCTTCTCTCAGGGGAGCTAGCGCAAATATTTATGCATCATTGGGTTCCTCTCATTGCGGCGGGGCGAATGATGTATAATATGACCTTTCTAGGTCAAATAGTGAAAATGACCTGACCTCGAGCTAGTTCAGGGTCACAGAGTATGGTCATGTTGCATATCAATCGACTCCCCGTGACAATATAAGCACAATGCAAGCAAAATAGGAGCTTTATCTCAATTCAATGAGAAGTTATTGGCAAAACAATCACTCTATGCTCCCCTGACCTGACATGACCTTTGAGAGGTCAGATGCTCAAAACTCAACTTTGTGGTAAAGATCGTGGTAAAAATAGACGGTTTGAGGATTTTCAGCTTTATCTATCCAGTATTTACTGAAAACGAGTCCATTATATTTTTAAACATAGACTTCTAATGGGGTGCCCAAAAATTTGACCCCACCTTAGGTCAACAATATCAAAATTTCGAGATAGCAGATTTGTAGACCCTAATGACCTTATCATATTCTACAGGTTTCAAACTGATCGGTTTGCTAATGTTCCCTGGGCGCTGCTTCAAACTCGTGATTTTAGGTTTCGAGGCCGGGTCACTTGACCTTGAATAGATCCTGGATCTGCCATGACCTTAACTTAAAGATTTGGTCAGATGTGTAAAATTAATTAGGAATACGGTACGGTAAGTTTCGTTGTTCTGCGTCTCTTTTTAGCTATATGGGGAAAACCAGGAGCGGGGCGAATTTCGCCCTCCCCAGCGGAGCGCGTGTTAACTCACCATGTGATACAACTCACCCAACCGGTGGGGTAAGTTGTATCAAGTGAAAAGGTCTATTCGCCGGGCAGTTGGAGGAAAACCAGTAAATATTAGGCAAACAATTAATTGGCAAAAGGAAGCCAAAGGCTGCAGCTACGAGATGGTATTAAAATCACGAGGCCATCCCAAGTAGTTACGATATTAATGGACCTGGAGTAAAAACTGATACAACCCACCCCACCCTCCCCTAAGGTCTGTAATCAGTAAGACAGCTGAACTAGAACTGTGTCCCCGGACTGGGGCCCACGATAAATGCATGCCAAAATTTGTATGAGGACTTGCTTCCAAAAGGTGCAGGTTCGGTAAGAGTACGCAGTAGACCATCGTGCAAGAGTAGGCACGCTTAGGAAATAAAGGCACTTATTTTTGATCGGGACAAAGTGCATAATTCATATTTGGGAAGCTAAACATTGCAGCATTAATAGTTTTTGCAGCTCATGGACGCAACAACTTCCAGGGTCATATAGCGTCGCCAAATATTTCCCTGTTTGGAACGGTTCCCAGGGAGCCAGATATTTATGCGTACCTATTCTAATATCTTCTTTTGTGTACTCTTACCGAACCACTCTGGAAAGAGTGCCTATGTAACTTTTTATTCCTTTTGGGATCGTGTTGACTTACTGGTTGAATCAGCCAACTAAAACAATAACCATACATAAACATCACGTCGGGGTTTTTCCGGCGGCACCAAAAAAGGCGGTGCGAAGCGCCGCCGTACTTGGCACACGTTATCCTTGATCAATTCGGCAAATTTTCCCAAAAATTTAAGGTCGGGTCATCTCAGGTTAGTTCACCAGTGAAGGTCAAGTGACCAAACATCCCAAAAAGTTTGGGATATCATAAGCAAGAACAAGATTAGTATATCCGATTGAAACTCATATCACATTATGGGCCATTCGAGCGCTACACAAACAAAATTCCGATATTTTTTATATCGCTGACCTAGGTCCAGATACAGACCATGACCTCTCCATTGAAAATGCATGGGAAAAAACGGGAATTTGGCGAAAAATGGCTCACTTTATGTAGACACAGCTCATAAAATACCTTCATATTATTCAAATCGTAATATCTCAGACTCCTTCTCAGGTTCATGCTGCAATTTTGGGCCTGTGACCTCTGAGAGTTCATCTGGGGCTACCAAAGCAGGTTTTCAGACTTGGGTCAATACATTTGTAAGATGATGTGATAAATCTTTTATCTTGATACGATTACGTTTGTATTGTAATTGCGAGTCGATTGATATATGCATATTGACTATGCTATGCCAAATGATGACATTGACCTGATTTTTGGTCAGGTCGTTTTTGCTTTGATCTCGTATACTTCTATCATACATTATTCGATTTGCTGTAACGAGAGGAAGCAAATGGTACCTAAAAATTGATTCTAGCTCAACTCTGTCAGACGTCAGAGCCCATAAATTCTTCAAGAACATGTCACCTTCTTTGGCCTGCTATGACTTAATTATTGAACTGAGGCAAAAATGGCTGATGTAGTAGCGTCTTGATTTTTTTTTCTGAGTTTTCCACCAGCTTTGGCATTTTTCGCTATCCCGCATAGGAGCCGAGTTCGGGGGAGGGGAGGTTTCACCCACCCTCCCCCACACCAGGGCGAAGGTGGCTCGGAGTCCTGCCGGGGCGTGCATTAAGTGTAGACACTTGCTAGGACTTCTCTTAATCGTAAAAGATCGAGGAGGTCAACGCCAAATTCCTGGACAAGATCGTGCAGGAGCAGACTTACGCTGCCGTGTTATTCTACACATTTTACGAATAAACGTTTGAATAATAAATTGTTGCCTCAGGAAAAGGCTAAATGACCTGCCCGCCGTTCAGAGAGGATGACTTGCCCCCGATACTCTTTTGAATTATTTCGGCTTGCACTCAGCGGCTCAAACCCTCCCAGCTCCTCCTCCCCTCTTCCCTTCACCCCTACGCCTCACGTCCTCCGGCCTGACCGAGACCCTAAGCCGCGACTCCTGTGGTATGTCAACGGAGGCATCGGTGTTTGTTCAAATCTGCTCGGACCGTCTGTAATGGGACGGACACGCCGAATGGTGAAATGCGGTGTCTTAATCTGTATGGCTATATAATCTCGATTGGTAACAGAATTACACAATCCTGTGACGGGTGTGCAGCCATTTTTCTGTTGCAAGTATCGGTTTTGTGCCAAAGTTTTCGCCATAACCTGTAAATCAAACGGCCCCCTAAATTGATGACTCTGAGCGCGACCTTGCGGCCCATCACCAGCTGGGGCAAAAACATCCCATCTTTGAATAGCAGTGTCATCTTGGGGCTAAAGGTAAAACTCATACATGCGCCAGTCTTTAGCAGAGGGTAGCACTCCCGCTACTGCCGCAAATGGCACACCATGTCTGTAGACCAAAAATCCCCCAGGACAGCGATCATGTACTTGGAGAGTTAGGTCTATCGAGCAACCAAATTGCACGTCCCACCCCTACCCCCTCCCCGCCCTCCAGGAGGAGAAGCAGACATGGGTTTGGCCAGTGGCGGATCTAGCCGGTTGGTTTGGGAGGGGCAAACCAAAGTCGAAAAGCAAAAAAAAAAACGTCACGCAGTGCAAAATTGCGCTACAGCATGCCTTTTCAGTAGGATTTTGGGAACTGGAGACGAAAAGCTAAAAAAAAACGCCACGGGGTGAAAAATATGGGCTCAAGATACTTTTTTCCTATCCAAGCCCACGGATCACATAATGTGATCCGTGCAGGCTCAGCGAACACGGATGACGATTATGTCATCCGTGCCAAGCCCCAATATTTACACTGAACTTCACTAATTCTGTTTGAAGTTGAGAGTTAAAGCACCAAAATCTTGCTTACAAACTAAAAAGGAGCCGGGCAAAAGGAGGTCGATCGCTTGGGGGGCAAAAACATAGTTTTGCCCCGAGCTTTTCCGTTTGGGGGGCAATTGCATTTTTGCCCCCCTGGATCCGCCACTGGGTTTGGCCCCCAAAACTTAGGTCTGTGTCCGCCCTTGTCTCCTCGTTGCGCCACTGCTCTCCTTCCTAAGAGGCTTCCACGGTTAGATGAGTAGTTTTTCAGAGGTGGTAAAAACGGAGGGTTAAAAAATTAGTATTTAGTAGTACTATTATGGTATATGATAGGGTGCATTATTTGGCACCGTGATTACGTTAGGAGCGCACTTCTATTTTGTGTTGTTTTGTATTCGGCAAGAATATTTGTAGCATACATTTTACTATTTTTGAATAAATGAAAGCTTCTCTTCCCAACTGGTCATCTGAGTGAAGTATCTATATCTTCGTGAAAGCAAGTTTTTCAGACATTTTTCTGGCTTTATTGTTGCTTAGTCGTGTGACACACGCGATCAATTAAAGATGGGTTGTGAGGAATTACGGGCTATATTCAAAAATGTTAGGCAACCGAAAGACTATCGGAGCCATGGGGCTAAAGTTCATTCAGTTGACTGGAATTGTGATGGGAAGCGCCTGGCATCAGGCTCATTTGATAAGTCTGTCTCTATTTTTATCTTGGATCGGGATCAATTGGTAAGTGCATACATCTGTTGGAATCTTAGCTTGGAGCAGTTACTTGTGTTACATGGTATTTCTAATTTCACTCTGCTAAAATTTGTTTTATTTATCATACTATGCATATTCATCAGACATGCTGTTTCTGGAGTTTGTGCAGGATGTTTGTCTCAGGAAGTAGCCAGTCAACAGCCAGTGTGCAAAGTATGGCATTTTCAACGAGGTCTTGTTGGTGCGAGTGCCCTGGGAGACAGGAGCGAGTGGTGCGAATTTTATCAACCGGTGCAAATTTGTGAGACTGTTGTGAGGAAGGTGACACTGAAAACCAAACAAATACTGACTAAACAGTTTTAAAGACACAGGAGGGGGCCTTATTAAAAGTCCTCAACTAACTAATAACAGAAGTAGCATTGCATTGTGTGGGTAGGAATGGGTGCATTTTTCTCCCTGGTATATGGCAGATTGGTGTGAATTTTTCGTGGCTGGTGGTGCAAGAATTTTAGATGGCTGGTGTGACTCGTCTGGCCTGCTGCCATACTTTGCACACTGGGTCAACAGTCTTCATAATCTAGTTTACAGAATGTGGCAGGCTTCTTGATGAGTTTTTTTGGGATAGCTCAAATCCCACCCCAATTGGGCATAAATTTGGTTGCTGGGTGGACCTTTATTTTCACAAGAGCAGACATTTTTATTTATACCTAAGAATATTAATTTTAAACACAGATTTATACACTTAGAATAATAATTACCATTTATTTCTCAAATTTTTATTATTTTCAGTGCCTTTGTGTCAAGGCTACCTAAGGGTCAGTTTCTGCCTCAAGGTTCCCTTACCAGCCCCAGAAATGGGCAACGACTGTCCCAAGTTGGTAGTTCTGCCGCTAGGCTGCCTTAACAGAATCTCATTGAAACCTGCCACCTTCTGTAGCCTGGTTCATAATGTGGCATAATTTGAAGATGTCTTGTGAGGGCAGCCCTGTGGTAGTCTCCCAGGGTTTTGGCAAATGATTTCATTGCTTTGGGTGGGCAAGGCAGATTGGGGCAGATACAGAAACTTACTGGAAACTTGTGGCACTAAATCTGTGGGAAACCTGCATCTCAATAATAGCTACACTGCTGATGATAATAATAATTACTCATAATTGGAAATGCTTATTCTAAAGGTGGTAACAACTTTCTAAAATGGAATCACATGCAGCAGCACTTCCATGCTGTGACATAGGCGGATCCAGGATTGCCGATGGGGGGCACCTTCCCGGGGGCGCCATCCGGACCAGGGGGGCGCCACTTATGACTGGCAAAAGCTATCAGGTGGGCGCCAAATCCTATCGGTGGGCGCCGACTTTCGCATCCTGGGGGGGTGGGAAGCGACATTTCAGGGGGCGCCATCGATCTTTCAGGGGCGCCGAGGGTCGATCGGGGGGCACGTGCCCCCTTGCCCCCCTGGATCCGCCTATGTGCTGTGATGCTATGACATTGCTGTACTTATAGGGCTCTAATGAATTAAAATTAGTCTCTGCTTAAAAACCGGTCAATTTACAATAATTTCTTCTTCATTTACATATCAAAGAGATCTTATAAATTATTTATGCCCAATTAGCTTAAATTATGGCCATAGAATAAATAATTAAAGTTAAGAAAGTGACAAACTTTTTTGGTTATTTTCCGGAACAAAACTTGCTGCTTAAAGGTAGGGATGTAATAATTTAGGGTTATTTTAATGCTTAAAAACTGACCAATTACCACTTTTGAGCATTATTTCAGCTGATAAGGTACTGAACAAACAACACTCATTATACATTAGCACCTAATGCTTACATTTCTGACAGTACTTGTTTTGTGAAAAAAATATTTTTTAGGACTTTTTCTAATGAAAATTTGTTACCTACCATTATTTTTGATGATTAAAAAAAACTAAGTTCAAGAATGCAATTTAAGCTATGATAGATCGTTTTACTGCAATTTGTTCTGTGAGTATTGTCTGGTGGAGTCAGATCGTGACATTTCAATGAATATTCAAAGTGGTGTGCAAAGTTGGATATCTTAGTTAAAAATATAAATCGCCCCAAAATTTCATGTAATGTAAATCAACATGACCGTAGGCTTCCGATGCTCTTTTCTGGCAGCCTGGCGGGGGTTTCTGATAAAAGGTCCCGGGCGCGTTTTCGGGAGCGTGCGTTTACAATTTCGCAAGGAACGTTGCCAATTATTGGCCGCTGTTCCCACTTTTGGGGATGTAGCTAGTATTGGGAATTCCGACCACAGTTTCCCCCCTTGAAATTACGTGAATTCTACCAGCAGTGATTCTGCTGAGTGTATTCTGAAAATCTTCACCAAAAAGATAACTAGATATCGCCACCGAGAGGTCTGCACTTGTGTTTCATATAGGAAACTAATACTCTCATATCTCAAAAAGTTATTTATTTATTTATTTATTAATATATATCACCAACAGGCGGTGCCCACTGACAGGTGAAGTCAAGCAGCTAAAACACATGGTTATTTACAATGAGCGAGCATAAATAATAATACCACTAAGAAGACAAAAGCATTAGAAATCAAACAAAATGACTAGATGCAGGTACAATCATGACAAAATGACATACAAATGATGAAAATGGAGTTCGCTAACATGATTCTGCACTCGGCTGCGCAAATGCTAGTCATGTCTCAATAAGATGGCTTTAATAGAGGATGCTGGTGAATTTAAAAAGTCAACATCTGGTTTCCTGGTGATCAAGTCATTCACTCGGCGAACAACTCTTCTAAAAATTCCGTTCCTCACGGTTTCAACGCGAGCAAATTCTTCATAAAACAGCGTCCTTTGCCGAGTGGCGCGATTTGGAACACGTAGAGGAAAACATGCCAGTAAAAACGAAGAGTCAATTCAACCATTATACAGATTTTTCAGAAACATGATGTCGTGTTGGTTATACCTATCCCGCATGCATTGTAGCTTATATTTTTCAAGAAGATTTGTGAAGAAGATTAAAGTGTTGTTGTGGGACTTCTCGTGATCCAATTGGAGGAATAGTGTATCCCTCACCAAGAGTTATTCTCCACTTGGCACAGGATTTGAGCTGCCCCAATGACCTCATTGAGTCAACTATGGAATGTAAAGGGGACTGATTCCTCTCGGACACCGAGTTTTTCAGAGTGTTGATTCCCTAAATATGCCATGTCATCATTTCCTGATATTCGATTTTAAGTTAGAGAAGGTAGTTTGTTACTTTGTGGTATGTTGAATCCAAATCCATACGAAAAAAAATTGGAAAAGCAATGGTTGCTGGGCAGGGATAATTATGTTGAAGCATTTAATCGTTGTACTGACGTCTCCATTGTTTTTGTTCTTTATTCGCTTGCACATTTGATTCCATTCAAATATTAGGAGGTATTTCAGGTACCAATGCAACATCATGCTTACCAGTACACACATGCACACACAAGAAAAAATTCCCGATATGCTCATGTGTTGACTGCTTAAAGGGACCTAAGTCTCGTCTTTAATGATCGACAGCCTGTGGTGTACTCAAAACGTTCCTAAAGCTAACCGATGATGTCGCGTTTCCGATGAAATGAAAACTTCTTCGGTTGTTTCAAAACGGGACCAGGCGTTCACATCATATGGTGTTGACAAACATGGCTAATAGAAAATCATATTCCGTCTCATTCAGTAGGCCTGTCAATATTTTAACTGATACTGCGGGTTGGGAACGAGAAAGCTGACGATTGAGCCATCCGGCTATTACAGCATTTGTCTAGCGGTACCTGCTATATTATTAGTGGCGTTCCATACGTTTTTGATGAAAAACAAACAATAAGTACCGTCTTTTACCTCCCTTCCACCCAGTCATCTCACATTCACTCATTCACTGACACATTCAAAACCCAATTACTCACTCACCGACATGCTTACTCACACACGCATAGAACGTCACGCCTGCTGACATGGGCAGGAAGACAAGGCTGTTGAAACCGGTGGAGACTGTAATGCCTGGGAACGATAAATGTCTTGAAAATTGGCTTTCCACGTCGAGTAAACACAACTTTCTCGGATTTTTTGGTTTACCTTTGGCATATAACATATCATGACCTAAAGATATCACTTTCCTTAGCTGTCAATCTCAGTTTGAAAACGATGACTTGACCTCCAATCTCTGCCAGCTGGTGAGGCGTCCCCAGTGACGTGGATGGGTTTCACTATCTGCGTTGGGCTTCTCTTCGGTCGCACGCTTCTTAGGAATGTCCGGCCATCCCTGAATTTTGTTTTAGGAAATATGTTTCTAATTGGAAGCTGGCCTGGAAAATTTCCTGAATTCTGGTTAACATGTCTGTCTTTTGGTCACGTATCTCAGCTGTATATTCCTCGCTGGAGCTCTCATTGGCGCCCAGTTATGCTCAAACCAGTTACATCTATCATTTGTTACCAAATAGGTAAGTTTTTGACGAAGGGAGATATCATGAAGGAATTCAGCAGGGCCTCCCGTTTATTCCTGTTGTTGAACGTGTACACGTGCATGACCAGTGCAGGCCTGGAAAGTTTCCTTAGTTTTAGCGAACATTTCTATATTTTAGTAACGTATCTTGGCAGTATATTCCTGAGGCAGGTATCTGTATCACCAGGCTCTTAAACCCGGTGTAATGTCTCGCAGCTGGGTATGACCTCAGGGGTATGTCTGGCAGATGAAGGAGCACACCTTCCGGGGCCACAGCGACAGTGTGGACCAGTTGACCTGGCACCCCAGTCACCCGGATCAGCTGGCCACCGCCAGCGGCGACAAGACCGTCCGACTGTGGGACGCGCGCTCCCAGAAGCTGGCCGCCACTCTCAACACCAAAGGTGCGCCAGCTGAGCCTGCTATACCAAATGTGGTAACTGTGGTCTGCTGGGATAATTACTGCTCAGGACAGTTTCAGTGGCGCGCAGGCTCCATGTATCTTACTTTTCGTGTGATAACCGTTCTCGATTTTCTTGCAGGCGAGAACATCAACATATCGTGGTCGCCCAATGGACAGACGATTGCCGTTGGCAACAAGGAGGACCTGGTCTCTTTCATTGACGTCCGGCAGAGGCGCATCCTGCGGGACGAACAGTTCCGCTTCGAGGTCAACGAGATCTCCTGGAACCGCCGGAACACGCTGTTCTTCATGACCTCCGGTAGCGGTCACATTGTGGTGCTCAGGTGGGTACCAGAGGCAGTTGGTTGGGATTCACGCGAGGGAGCAGAAGTCGGAGCTTCTACTTTGGTAGCCCTAGCATAAAGGCTTTTCAAGTTCGCAAGTCAACTTGAAATCCGCTATAAAAAGCGAATGAGCTGTTGGGAGTTCTAGGATGTTTCCTTAATAAATTCTGACTACCGTAAAAACAACCTGCCGGTATAACACTTTGCTTGTCCAAATATACATATTTGGCTCTTTTAAGTTTACTGTCAAAGTTACTGAGCTCGGAAGTCGCAGTGCATGTGGTTTCTAACATGCTGTTGTATGCGTGTTCATGTTTTACACGCAATTTTTGCGACGCGGCTCTACTGTGCCCCACCTCTACAGTTACCCTGAGCTGGAGGTACAGCATGACATCGTGGCGCACCCTGCCAACTGCATCTGTATCGAGTTCGACCCGACCGGACAGCACTTCGCCGTGGGCTCTGCAGACGCTCTCCTCTCGGTGTGGAACGCCCAGACTCTGATGTGTCACCACACTGTCTCCAGGTGCGCTGCCTGCCACAGCTGAGGGCGACGCCAGTGGCTTCCAACCAAGTGGCGAGACGTGATTCTGTGTTTTACCATACTCATCATACACATAGTGTACTTATTCTATGATACCCTTCAGTTATCCTTCAGGTATTGCATTACCTCTTTTTTGGTGGTAAGTTACGGCGGGTTTGGTTATTTCAATACCAGTAGTCCCAATACCAAGTGGCTGACATAATTATGTCGTGGAGGAGGCCCAGTTTTGTAGCCGTCCCGGCTCCATTTTAGGTGTGCTGTGGGTCCCTCTCGTCTCCACTGGCACTGTACTCCGCTCATCCTGCTCTGCGACTGTGCCGCCCCCTACCTCAGCGATGCATCTTGTGCCGCCCCTACCTAGGCGACGGAGCTGTGCCGCCCCTTCCTCGGTGAAGCGGCTGTGCCACCCTTTCTCTTCTTCACGCGGCTGTGCCGCCCCCTAAGTGAGACGGCCCTGCCGCCCCCTGTCTCGGTGACGCGGCTGTGCCGCCCCCTGTCTCGGTGACGTGGCTGTGCCGCCTCCTGTCTCGGTGATGTGGCTGTTCTGCCCCCTACCTCTGTTTCCTGCCTGTGCCGCTCTCTACCTCGGTGACGCCTCTGTTCCGCCCCCTACCTCGGTGATGGAGCTGTGCTGCCCCCTACCAGGGTTTCGCGCCTGTTCCACCCCCTACCTCGATGTCGTGCTTGTACCGCCCTCTACCTCGGTGACGCCGCTGTGCCGGCAGATTGGACTGGCCGGTGCGAACCCTGAGCTTCAGCCACGACGGCGCGCTGCTGGCGGCCGCCTCTGAGGACCTGCTGATCGACATCAGCGCGGTGGCCGACGGCCAGCGGGTGGCCGCCGTGCTGGTGCAGGCGGCCACCTACACCGTGGCCTGGCACCCTAGCCGCTACCTGCTGGCCTTCGCGTGCGACGACAAAGACGACAGGGAGCGCGACGCCGGAACAGTGAAACTATGGGGCGTGCCAGAGTGAGCCAGGGTGGGAGACTGCGTGCTTAGACTTATTGGGGTGATGAAGTGGTTGGGATGTGATTATGTGAAGACATGGTTGAATCGTGAGTGACCCGTAAGTGAAGCTGTGGTTGGTTGGAAGTGACATGTGACACTTTGAACGTTGCCGTAGGAATCGTGACGAGTTTCATCGGTGTTGTTAATTGTGTTATGTTCAACGTACCTCGTGCAGGGATGTTGGGATCGTCTGAGTGACCCCTCCACTGGTACCGGAGTGGTCACGGTATCAGGGCCGTGCGTGTGTTGGCTCTCATTGGCCTGTGTTCGTGGATCGCCTGGTGATGCCTCGGCTGGTCTGACCTCCAGCGCCGCTGTGGGGGCGATCTGACTTTTCATCTCATTCCCGCATCGCCGTCGAATTATTGCCGACGCGGGTAGCGCCTGAAAACTGACCTTATGTTGTGATGTTCAACGTACCTCGGCATAAGTGATGCTGAATCGATAGCTTCAACAGACATTTTGTTCCCGTGGGGAAGGGGATGGGGATCGATATCTTGTACATTCGAATAGATGTTCATCTCATCGATATTTTTGCTATTTGATATATTTATTTGACAGGTATTTTTTAGTTTCCATGTTTTAACATGTACCTTGTACACGACTAGGATTGAGCTGAGATTTGGACCGGGAATTTAATCGGACTCGGTTTATGAATAAGGTATCTGAAATGCTTGTCTCGCTAAAACTTGACACCGTGAATGCATATGTCCCTCCAATTTTACACCACCACAAGGCAAATAAAGATGTATGGAAATGTGCAAGCGATAAGCACAACACATATTTCCAGACTAAAGGAGCCTCACCGCTGTACAGGCAGAGTTCGTCAGTGAATACTACCCCGTTTGGAACACCAGACTTTTCCACCCTAACCTGGTAGGTGAATATGTTCGAAGGCAATGACCTTCGCGTGGAGCACAATGTTCGTGGATGAGATACCAAACCAGAGAAATCAGAACCGGGGTGTATTTTCACTCGGGTTCCAGTAAAAAAACTGGGCATATAGACATTTTAACCAGGTAAGTTTTTAGTGCGCCCAACCTTTTAATTTCTCCAAGAGGAGTACAGAATTGGAGCAGAGGAAGGCCTTGAATTTTTTGTCGTTTTTGGCCCGGTAAGTTCAGTTTTCCAAACAGTGAGTTACCTCGATCCACTTCGCCACTGCTAGAAGTTAAATTTTGTCAAAAAATGAAGTGATGAACGATTGGAGGCGAACTTCGCAGTCGTCATTGTCTGTGTTTTACCGATGATTGTAGTGTTTCTTTACCAACCCTTTGTAAATATTTAGATGGTCTAAAATATAATGCATACTAAATAGAATGATTGGGGTTTATCGACGCTCAAACTGCCAAAGTCGTATCGTGTCTTTAGCTCTTTCCCTGCTAGAGGGGTTTTGGGTTGTCCAATTTCTTCTTGCTCAGGGAATCTGCCGGGCCTTGAACCCGGGTCGGCCACGTAGAAAGCACACACGCTCACCGCTACACCACCATACACCCATTAAGTAGTTAAAAATAACCAAGAATCGAAAGCACAAGTGATAACTGATGATTGGCGTGGAGGTGCTAGTTCATTTGGAAGTAAATCCTGGTACCGCTGAGAGGTGAAACAGAAGGCAGTTTACGAACGTGCGCCTCTCGTATGAGCATAAAGGCGGTGGGCCACGTGGATGAATCTAGCCACATGGGAATGACTCTTAACCTCGCCTCCAGATGATCACCCTGCGCAGTGCAGAAGCAGTAAATTGGTGCAAGTAGCTCTGCCCGCCGGCTATCACCCTCTGGATGGCGGTTCACGCCTGCTCGCGCTGCTGCTGGGCTGCTCCACACCTCTCAGCGGTGTTGGAACGGTGAAAGACAAAGGCAAGGATTGCTTAAAAGAAAGATGCTTGGGGTCATCTAAAGTTGAAATCTCTGGGTCCTACTCAAATGAGGTCATAATGGAGGCTTATATTCACTTGGGTCTGAGCTGAAAAGATGACAAGAAAATGGAATCCCCTTTTCAAAAGCTTTGGGTCTAAACGCTGATTATATGAATGAATCTCTCTCTCCCTCTCTCTCTCTCTCTCTCTCTCTCTCTCTCTCTATATATATATATATATATATATATATATATATATATATATATATATATATATATATATATATATATATATATATATATGAATGCATGCTGTGAGCCCAAACATGTGGTCGAATGCTAGAAAAACACCAGGAGAAAAACCTGACCTGTGGCCTTACGTCCTGTTTTTTAATCGTAATTAAGACGATCAATACCCTCAAGCACCCGGCAAGCATGACGTCCAGCAGAGGTAATCTCCCCTTCCCGTTTGCCCTTCCGAGCTCCCGGCGTCCTGCATCTCGTTGCCAACACACAGAGAATTTTTTAGTACCTTCTGTACTACTTGAACTCTTCTTTTATAACTCAGTAGTCTGGGGCTGCTAAGCTAAGTCTTAATCCGGGAGTGAAATCGGACACACCAAATAAAGTGATTCACCAAAGTACATTTTACAGTGTCAATGTATTTGTCATGTTTTTCACTCTCCAATCGATACTGCATGGACTCCATGGCTGTATTAGATTAGAGTACTAACAACATGCAAGCAAGAGGTAAGATAACCGTTATCTTAGATCAGTACCCTGGTGGCTCTTCATCCAGTACCTAATTGGAAAAATGAGAGTTTCCTAACACCAGGTGGTACTACATCCAACATCCAAGTTGGTGTAAGTAACCCCTGATCAAAATTGTGGGTACTTAATCTAGTACCTATTTTGGAAAAGGAGAGTTTTCTAACACCAGGTGGTACTGCATGGAGTATTCATTCGATATGTTCAATCCCCTTTAGAATACTTCGGTGTGAAGACAGAAAAATGGCGCCAACTTTAGTGCAATAAAGGTGGTAGGTTACCCTCTATTGAGTTCTTTCTTTGAACCAAGCGACTTTTTGCATCTTCCAGCGCCATTTTCCTGCAGTGACTGGCAGACGGAAGCTCAGTCCGTGGAAAATTTGGCAAAAGGTGAGAGCTGGCATCTGTTTTGTGATTGAACAGGGTTAGGTGCATTAGGTACCAGTTATCTCTTGACATCCTTTGTGTATGGCATCTTCATCATTAGACTAGCTAAATTATAACCGGCGTAATTGTGTATACAAGCACGTCCATAAAACCTAAACTGAAAACATGGTAATGCTTCAAAGATTATGGTTAGGTAATGCATTTGACTGATTTGCCTGCTTCTGGATTGAATGCAAAATCTGAAGCCCACGTAACTTCCATTAATGAGTTTTTAAAGGTCTACATGAAACCATTTCTAGGTAGGTGCTCGGTAACTACAAATAATGTTGAAATTCCAACAATATTAAAACTTCCCACGGGGCAGAGATGATGATTCTATTTCTGTAGGGGCATTCTACAATCACCCAGCATTTGTTATTTTAAGATCACATGCTTCTATTTGGCTTCCTGATTCTAAGAAGGGCGTGTTTATTTAGAAAACAGTTAATGATACAAGAAAATTATGTTAAAATATCAGAGTACCCTTTTTCTAAGTCGAGCACCACCGAATAAGAAAACCCCTACCCTTGCTTGTAGCTAGACTCATAAGCGTAGGTACATACGTCCAAAACATTGGGGATGAAGTCTTATCTTAGAGATATTTATTTTCAGTCAACACTGCTTATCTAATAATTAAACATAATTAATATTGGGGACATGGCCCCTTTAGGCTTCTCTACTCTTACGACTATAGGTAAACTAGGAAATGTCACTATGTTATCTTTGTAGCTCTTGGTATTGTTTTAAATTTGGGCACCCCCAATTATTAACCCGCGCCCCGGTGGGCCTCCGAATCACGTTCTCCCTGGTGATTATGGGGGTTTATGTTATGGGGGAGGGCAGAGCTGGTCTTGAATTTTTCGTAAGGCCCCAAGAGTTTGTCTAAGGATGCTCTAAAAAGTTATTGGTGGCCGCCAGAACTGGTCTGGGGAGCCTTTAAGAGCTTGTCCCGGAGGGGGGGCAGAGTTTATTTCGGAGGGCCAAAGGTTGTTTTGGGAGTCCCCAGATTCGGCCTCGGAGTCCTCCACGAGTTGGTCTCGGGGGCCCGAAGGCTTGATATCGGGGCCCAAAAGTTTTTCTCGGGCGTGGGGCAAGGTTTTTCCTCAAGGGGCCAAACAATTTTTCTCAGGAGGCCCCCGAATTGGTTTCGAGAGGGGGAGGCAAAGTGCTTATCTCGAGGGCAACCCAGATATGGTTCCCGTGTCACAAGGAAAATAATAAAGGGATAACACGTGTTATTTAGCTAAATAGACCTTGAAACAAAACAAAAAATAGGTAAAAGCAGCCAATATAAGTCATGTAAAGTTACGTCGCACGTTATATTTATTTGTCTTGTCCTAAACCACAATTTTTTTCTCTACATGCATGATGTTGTCAGGTCACTAATACGCTGCGGTGCTAAGTTAGTCTTATTTTGCGCCACTATAAGGAACGGTTATAGTGCCACGTGGTGACAAGTGCCGGTGCAAAGGCTAATCTCTAGCAGCAAATAGCCGACTGTTTGCCTTGCGCGCAGGGCCCAGACGTCGAATCATTTGAAGGATGCTCACACAGAATCCTGAGGAAGCGGAAAGATTTAAGGACGGCTGATTGGTTCTGGACAGAATTAACTCTCTCTTAATATCCATCGACAATATGCAAGCAGCGAGGTCAGCTCAGCTCAACTGGGGTGTCTTTTTGTAATCTGCAAGATTAAAAATGCCTAGAAAAGACCAGCAGAAACGAATATGAAGCTCATAGTTTTAGAACCAGCTTAGTCTCAATTTCAGTGCCATGTATATGTTGTCCCTTGAAACGACAAAGCTGTTCCAGTGAGCCGTGGCTGCTTTTTTGTATTGTGCTCTATATGATTAAAGCTGTGCAGTGTTACCTTGATCGAATTATCGAATCACCTTAAATATACTTCTTCAAGTACCTCTTTGTTTCACGAAGGTGAGTAGGTATTGGATTGTATTGATTGAGTACATTTTAAGCACTACTTTCAGTGCCCTTCAGACACCTTCGTAGGGTACTAGCGTTAGTACCTAAAATGGAAGTACCCTAGGAGGCCTCATTTTTGGCACGGAACCAAACGGGGGTACTAATCGCAAAAGTACCCATTTTGGTGTAACTGCAAAAGGGTACTACGGGAAGTACAACCAGCTGTAACATAAGAGGCGTAGTAAAAGTACTCATGTTATCTGACGAGTACCAAAAATGTCCGAAAAGCGTTCATTGTATACTGAATTAAGTATCCAGAGAATACTGATTTTTGGCACGAGCAAAGTGTTCCGTGGGGTGTAAATTTTTCTCTGTGTGAATGGTGCGGAACGGCCGGGTTTTCCTGAGTTATGGGACGATCATATGAAGTTGCGAAATCTCCCTGGGAGTTTTACGGGACCCCGAGATAGTATGGGCTCTCTTGATAGCACGAAACGACCGCGACGAGGCCCTCGCTGCCTCCAGGTGTTCGGGTCTGCTCCCTGCGTCGGTATGCCCCTTCCCCTAAATGTCGCGGGATACTTGGTACCTGCGAAGCTCGCCAACTGCTAAGTGGTCCCCTCCCCGCAGTTTATTGATCTCCGAAGTTATGCGAGCCCCTAGGATCGCTTGGGATCCCCCGGTTGAGTCGGTGTTGTAACGTTTTATGCGCCCGCTTTCCACGCGACTGGCCCGGTTTCAAGGCCCGTTATATTCCGTAAGCAAAAGGTAATTTGATCTCTCAAGAATAGTTTCCAACAGGGAAGATTTGGCAACCCCATGTGACCCTGACAGTCGATACGTCGATAAACCCCAAATATCATTATGATTTCAAATTTCATTACGCCGGGGTAGTGTTCTCCTTACAGAGGCGATTTATTTTAGAACGGAGGACAGTTTAGATTTTGTTTGACTTTGTGAACACATTATCATTTCGTAGCACCATAGGCGGATCCACGGGGAGAGGGCACAAGGGGGCACTTTCCCCCTCCCCATCTACCCTCGGTGCCCCGTGAAATGGTCACAGTGCCCCCCTGAGAGATCGATGGCGCCCCCAGGATGTGAGTATCGATGCCCTCGCGTCAGGATTTGGTGCCCTCCTAATAGGTTTTGTCGTCCTAAAATGGTGCCTCCTCGATCGGAATGGTGCACCCTCGACTATGCCCCCCCCACAGGCGATGAGGGTGAATCACGCATATCAATATCGTGGCCATGCATGTTTGGCTGACAACGCCGTACAATTCATTATACATTAATTGCCGTCATCACAAATTCCGAGCGAAAGAAGTATGTGAACTTTGACCCAGCACCGCCAGGGCTCTCTTCGTACTTACCCGTGCATGGGGGTCCTGATAGGACCCTAATAGCTGGGGAACAAACTAAGATATGGAGAAATAGAAGGGCACTGAAAGCGCCCTACTCCTGGGCCATGTTTGAAACATACAGTTGCGGATCTAGCTGGTAGGTCTGGGGGGGCAAACCAAAGTCAAAAAGCAAAACAAAAGGCACGCGGTGACAGATTTGGCCGTAATTTAATGGATGCTAGGTTTTGAGGATAAAGCCGAGTCGGAAAGCAAAAAAAACGTCACGTGGCGAAATTTATGGCTAAAAGATGCCTGCTTTTGCTATCCAAGGATCATTCACTCAAAAGGGATTTTAGATAGGACCAAGGTCTAATGTTTACACTGAAGCTGACTGGTTCTGTTTGAAGTTGACTGGTTGTGTTTGAAGTTGCCTGGTTCAGTTGAAGCACCAAAACCTTGCTTATAAACTACAATGGAGCTGGTGTTAAAAGGAGGGCGACAGCTTTGATGATAGGGCAAACAAATGTTTTGCCCCGAGCATTGCCGTTTGGGGAAGCCTTTTTGCCCCCCTGGATCCGTCATTGGAAGCATATCCGTTGAGCTGTGGCGTCACATGACGCCAAAAAATGTCAAGATTAAGTCCATTTAGGAAATCCCTTATAACCCGAAGTTCATTAGACAATTAGACATAGGACAAAGCCGAAGACACCAATGTGATCGTCTTGACCCAACCCCGTGGCATTATATACGGCATAGCCTTGTTAGGTCATAGTAACCTTCACCCTAGGCCAAGGTCGAACAATTATTTTCAAATTCATGTGGCATATCATTCGAATTCTTAGGTCTTGCTCATCGCCATTATATAGAATTCATTGCTATATATCGCTTCATCGAAAAGGTATAATTAGCAAAGAATTACAAAAGTGTAACCTTAAGTGGCCTTGTTATTCACCTAACATCAAATTGGTTGGAATCTCCACGAATTTTCTTCCCAGCTACTTTCGCATGATGTATCGAACCTTGATCTAGCTCTTCTAGGAGCCAAGTTCGCCTTAAAAATCGCCCTACACTCGCATTAGAAGCTGTCCAATGACAGCAGCGGCGGATGACAGGAAGCTAGCTACCAGTCCGGAAGCCGTGTTCCTGAGTTTCTGTTTAGGTTCGAGTCGTTTGGAAATGTTACCAAAACACTCACCATGTTTCCAGCTAGGGGTAAAGGAGTCAACTTAACCTTGCATAATCTTCAACTTGAAAAATATTTTGCAACTTTTAAACGCCCTGTTTTCTGAGGTGTAGCTCTCCTTGTGACTATTCAACATACACCATGTACCGGCTGACGAAGGCCTGACGTACTGAAAACCTCTAAACATTTAACATACTCCTGCGGGGAAAGGTCCCGAGCAACGACACGAATTCCAACGAGAACTTGTAAGACAACAGGTTTAGTTCCGACATTGTCTCGTTGGCGTTTTTTGGCGCCTGCACAAAGGTCATTACGCGCGAGTATCGGTATAAGAACTCCTTTTGTCTACAATCTTCAGCACGTTCGCGTGCCCTTGACCTTCCGTTTTGTCTTTGCCCGGAATGTGACCACTGATGACCAATTAGTTCCCGAGGATGGCGTTTAATTAATAAAAGCATACGCAAATGGACAGACCTGGGAGATAAGACAGTGGGCAAGGAGTACCTACTTCCCGGTCGATTCTTCCATACAACGCCGCAGGGTTTATTGTTTTAGGGAGTATGACATCTTCATGGTCTTTGTACTGGGGTATAAAGCGTGCAGAGCATACCAAAAAAACCTGGCTCATATTTCATTCTATCAGAATGTCAGGGATGAAAACCCATACTTTTTCCGAGGAATAGAGCTTCATGAGCGAGTTTTTTTTTAACCGGTTGGACCACCTCATTAAGGTTTCAAACAGGGCTATTTATGGGTAAGTCCAGAAATCCGGAAACTACATCTCATCTCCACGTTTAATCGCTCAGAACAAAAATATAGTCTTTTTCTTACAACTGAAAGTGTATCAAAACGTAATGTGGCCCATATGTGATCGACCTAAGCATCGCCTGCTATTATGAGACTGTCCGCTAGGGTGCCGCTCGCAGCAAGTCTACGTTGCAACATGTATGCTATTTTTACAGCTATAGCTCACTATGATTTCAAAATAAACATCAAAGGCAGCGATTGTTCTATATTTGATTCCATGTGTGCGGCTTCCGTGTTGGTTAATATCAACGTAAAAACTTGGTACACAATCAAAAACATTCAGGTGTCCTCACAGCAAATACACTGTAGCACAAAATCTCTCTCACGCAAAACTAGCAGTCATATCCCAGTCAAAACAAAGGACATATTGACTGGAGAGATTTTGACATATGACAAAGAGAGACAACACTGGGAGGTCATCTGAATGTCAAGTATAGTTTAATAAAGTGAACTGTAATGAATGCCTTTTAATAGCCATTGTGAACGTCAGACTGAACTGAGAAAAGAACAAAGTACAAAAGATACCCACTTTGTCCAAGATAATATGGGGCCACCTGTGGCAGTTATCTCCAACTTAGGCACCTTCGGCCCTTTGCTAATCTACTAGGGGCACCTGCGGTCCTCTGCTAATCAATGATCATTTGTGGCAGAAGAAGTAAGGACAATTAGTCACGATCCAACACCACAACATACAATAACGTGGCACATAACCACCGAAAGGTCAGCGGCGGAAACATCTACTATTAACATCCATCAAGTGACATGCTTGGCAGTCACGCAGTTAGGATTTCTTTCATTTTTTGCAGCCAGATGGAAAATGATGCCCTCATGGCCTGAATTAAGGCCTCAAGGCCATTTATTTTCAACTTCAAAATGTGCGAGAATTGAATGCAGATAGTTTTATGTGAGATTAAACATACCAATAATAGTTCCTTTATACGTTTTACAAAACCGCTATCCCGGTTTAAAACTCATTATTCGTAAATGAGGGTCACTCCCTTCAACCTTTTGTCTGGGATGTGGGTTTGAGCCACATTCTCGATCTCGAATGGTAGTTGCGAATGATGTCTCTGAACCTGTATTAACGCAAGTTGCAAGAAATGTTTGTAAATGTTAGCACTGTTTTCGTCTTTTCTCCTTAAAATCATACGCTCAACTATTTTGAGCACGGGCAAAAAATAATTACTTTATTCAGTTGTAGCATACGGAGCTGGGATCGATAAATATAAGATGCGGTAAAATTTGTGGGGTCCAGATGTTTTTTTAACATAGCGCCTTGTGTTGAATTTAAACCATATTTCACTGAGAAAACATTTGAGATATAAATGTAGCGTCACGCAACGCGCCGTTTATTTCTACGTCAGAAACTGCCAAGAAACTAAGCCTAGGAGGGAAGTCGCCTTCTGGTAGTTTTCTGGTCGGGAGTTGATTTCGGAATCAAATTTCCCTGAAAGCACACCACTTCACCGCAAATGGCCAGTTTTGTGGCAAATGAAATTCACTCTGGCGGATTTCCGGGATGTTCTTCCCATCGTTATCTCAGTTCCCTTAGTAAAGGTGCCACGTTCCCTTCAATCTGACATATTGTGGACCGTGCAGCAGTGAATTTTTTCTCAGGTTCTTACTGGGGACCAAAGACAGAAAAGGCCACAACTTGACAGTCGAAAGGCATTCTAATTTTCTTCCGTTGGCACGTCATTTCACTACTCCGTGCACTTAACGTCGTTGGAGGTCCATGGCGATATTAAAGGGAATGTGGCACCTTCACAACGTGATTTTAACTGAGATAGCCAAGTTGTAAAGCAAGTCGGAAAACCCGGTAATCCATATTTCATTTGTCTTGGAACTCGACATTTCCGTAAAAAAACTAAAACCTACCTGACACCAGCCCCCATCAGCCCGTCGCCGGGCGGCCATTGTTGTGAGCTACTGGTGTGACGATATATGCTGACGTCACGATGAACATCAGCCAATCGAAGCCCTTGAAGCGTTTCAAGTATGGTAGTGGTTGCCAGATCGTGACATCATCCACAGGCTGATATTTATTTCTTTTTCTAGGAGTATTTTTAAAAACAAAATATTGAGCCTATTGTACATTTTTCAGAGAAATCATGAGTGGTTTCATTATTTTTGGCTAAAAGTACGCCTAATTTCACTAAACTCCAGGATTCCACCAAGGTGCCACATTCCCTCTAAGCGAAGGGCGCGAACACCTTTGCCAAATATTCATGCATTTGGGTTTTGGTAATATAAGGCCACTGCTCCCCAGTAGAGAAAATCGGAAGGGCTGGGGACCGCAAATGGTCCCCAGTTTCCATTAAAAATCCCTGGACCGCGGGCTCCCGCCCTGTTCCCTGCTCCTCCCCCAATGGGCGAATTTATATTGATAGGTGTTCGGAGCCGGAACGGTAGTCATAAAAAGTACTGCAACACATGACGAAGTCACTGAAGTCGAAAACTTACGTCATGACATTCAGGTCCGCGTACCCTTTGAAAGTCTAGACCTTGGCTGTATCAGCAAAATTTGGCATTCACGCTTCCACTTTGTAACCCAATGATTTGAACTGAACTATCATGCCGAAGTTAGGTGCAATACCGGCGTTTACCAGGCGGCCGCGGGACCGCGGCTCCCGGCGCCGTTCCCGGGGGAGGGGGAGGGGAGGTGGCGCGCGCGTCGCAGTAGTGCCAGCTGACTGCCGCCGGGGAGAGCAGAGGAGGACAGAGCGGGGGCGGTGGAGAGCGCCGCCGCCGACACTCGCCATGCGCACCTATCGATTTTGGTCGGTGCCGCGGAGTATTGTGGTGGCGCAACTTATCTGGGGGAGACGGACGGATGAGGGGCGACGGTGGTGGCAGTGCAGTGGACAGCGGCAGCGGCGCAGGCGCCCCGGCACGGCCGTGACCTGCGACCCGTGCAGCGCCGCCGTCACAGCTGTGATGCCGGCCGCCGGCAGCACTGAGCTGGTGTCTCTACAGCGGACGGGTGCACGCCACGACTTCTGGTTGTGAAAGGTGAGAGCCGGCTAACTGGGCGGTGGGCCCGGCGGTCTGGTGTGGGCCCGCGCGCGCACGGTCAGTGGTCGTCTGCTGACGTACTGCCGTGGCGAGTCGTCCGCTGCCGCCCCTGCGCGCAGGCCCGCCCGCGTGGCTGGTGTGGACGCGTGGTTTTGCACGTTTGAAATCTGCGTGACTTGCTCAGTGCATGGCTTTGTTGCTTATTTGTGACGAGCATTTCTAAGTCGCCAATTGAACGACAGCATTGCACCGGGCTCTCCAAGTGGTATGCTGAATATGCCTTTGCTCCTGACCTTAGCAGCTGGTTCCTTGTAAGGCCCCAAAGTTTACCATACGATGGCATTGCAGTGTCGACTTTTTTTACATTGATTACTGCTCTACGGTTCGCACAGCGGAAATTAATCAAGCTGGGGACGTTTATTCTTTTTAAAATGATTGGGGTGCCCAAGCTTGAGAAATGCCAATAACTGCATATTGATAGATACTGCATAACACAAAGTATGTTTTGGACTTGCTGGGAGCTTGTTAAACTGGAGGAAACCAATTTAATATCCATAAGATTAAAAACACGGAATTTTTCATGACCGTTTTTACACTACCTACTCGTTTTATTTGGAGTGCACGGGCACCTGCAAATAAATAGGTATACATATCCCAGTAGTATCCCACCTTCATTTACCTTCAACCAAACTAATCCTTTCATCTCCTTCCATAGTCCAGTTCAAGTCCATCACGATGGTGCTCGAAAAACCACCGTATGTGTGGGAACATTCCTAGTAAGTACAAATACAAAATCCACACCCATCAGGGGCGTAGGAACCGTTTGAAAGTGGAGGGCCAACCTCGGAGGGGGTCCCCAACCAAGGTGCCCATAATTACTAGCAGTTTTAAAGCTGCTCATTCCGTGTCAATAATGCACGCATGCACAACGACCTACACTAAGTATTACCATCCATGACTTTTTTACGTTCTCTACCGCCGTTTCCCTTCATCGAATAGCCCCGTGATGTTTTTTTCTTCATCTTGTAGTGGAAGACAGCCGGTTGTGTCACATCTGTCGTCGATGTTCAAGGGACAGCTGCTGTTCGGCGTTTGGTCCGGGGTGGGTGTCCGAATTCGTGCTGTGTGTTGGGAGCGGTCGGGGCTGGAGTTTGATTAGATCCAGTTTTCCTGGCCTATCTGGAAGCACTAGGCAGTATATAAGTCTAGTTCTAATCAAGGGAGAACTGTCTAGTTTGTACCAGAATACAGGGAATTTATTACTCTAGTAGATACGGGTCACTTCTTGTCAGTGTCGTGCAAATGAAGTTTGACCTCCGCAGGTCCAATTCTTAAAATGTGTGTTTGACTAACTTTCCCGCAGCGATTTTTCCCAGATAAGAAGGAAAACATGACAATATATTTGTATTTGAATACTGAAGGAAAATTCCATTGGGTGCTTCATAAATTCACGGTCAAGTATGATATATTGTCTCCACTCGTAGTTCACGGAGCATGCTCAGAGGCTATAAACGGACATTTGCTCGCTATGTGGCTTAGATTCGTTGGATCTGAATCAAAATTGGTGTGGTATGCTGGATAGGTGGTCTTGTAATATCCAGAGGGTATGACTTTACATGTAAGGTCAAAGGTCAAAGGCCATCTACATGTATATATATATATATATATATCTATATATATATATATATATATATATATATATATATATATATATATATTTCACGCATATGAACAGCCATATTAAGATATTTCGTAAGCTGGCTGCCGCCGTGTAATTAAGTGTAGACCATTTCTTTCGCCGTTCAGAATAAAACTTCTGTTGAAATTGTTTGAATAAACTAGTAGAACATGGAGGCCTGGGAGTAACGAGCGCTTCAATCATAATAAAACATCAAATAACAGCTAAAGAGACCCCAGACCAGCTCTGGGACCCCAGATCAGCTCCATGGCCCTGGACTAGCTCAAGCAAATGATCATCTCTGGGCTCCCATGACCAGTTCAGGGTGCCCCAGGACCTATACCAGCTCAGTGGGCCCTTGGTGGGCGGCTCAGGGACCCCAGGTCCGCTCAGGGGTCGCCACATTATCTTAGAGGCCCCCAGGGCCCAGACCATGGCTCAAGAACCCAGATAACATATAACAGATTTATTTGAGCATGATCCTCATAAGAATGAGGCTTTTCACACACTCACGTCATATGTTAAAATCGGTTCAGGCTGAGACAAAGGGGTTGGATACATACCGACATACTTCTCTGCAGAAACATACACCAAAACAGTAGTGAGTGAAAATAAAAACATTCACAACTCAGTCCTCTAAAATGTCTAGCAAGGCCACTCTAAGTTCGATCTTAAAATTCAATGAGCCAGGTATAAGTCCAGTCCGGTCCAGCAAGGACACGCCTCGGTAACACAGCCGCCGTCGACCTGCTTCTGTGCGTATTGCCGGAAAGGTCCATTGGCAAGAGCGACGGGTACTGGGACCATGCACTTGGTTGGCTTGCCGGCCCATGGTTTCACACAACAGTCGGGGCTGTCCCGTAACCAACACCCGCTCCACCGCGCTCACTGTGTGGTAAAGAATCATCCGCTGGGCAGTCTATCAGCCAAGCTGCTTAACAACGTCTGTTATGTTGTCAAATCTCCTCCTCCCAGTTACAACACGAGCACAAAAATTTACTTTTTTCTGCAATCGATGCACCTGAGTCACACCACACGAGCCGTACACAGACAAACAGTAACGCAGTATTGAAATGACGAGTGCTTGTACAATTGATGCTAGTGCGTTCTTTGGTAAAACATGACGAGCGTGATTTAAGGTAATGAGAATGCCAGTGCATTTCTTAGTCACCGTATCGACGTGGTTTTCGTAACTGAGGTGGCGGTCCATTATTAAACCCAATTTTTTTACCATCCTATCCTCCCTAATGGTAGTACCGCAGAGATTCAATGTAATGGGTGGCAGGTGGCGTAGCATCGCCCGGGTTCCTAGCACGATCATCTGTGTGTTTTTTAGTTTAACTTCATCCCGTTAAAACAGAACCAGTTGTATACGGTGTTGAGAGCAGTTTGCATCCGTTCAATGATACGAACGATATCACACTTCTTGCCGCTAACTAAGACCTGAGTATCATCAGCATACTGCATCACGGTTACATCGCGTTCAACACACAGGCTCAGGTCGTTGGCGTACAACATATAAAGTAAACATGAGGCGGCCCCACCTTGATATACGCCGATGCTATTAGCGCGTGCGTTTGAAGTTAAAACGGACGAACCATCCGTTCCCTCGACTTGGACCTGTTGTGTGTGCCCCTCGAGATAGGCCCGAAACCAGACTGTGTCTATTCCATATGTTGATAATTTCTGGAGCAATTTGTGGTGCGGTACAACGTCAAAACATTTTGAAAGATCGAGAAGTACAAGAACAGAAATTTCGCTTTTATCCATAGCGGTGAGCGCTTTATCTGTAATAACATGAAGGGCCGTTTCGGTGGAATGATGTTTTCGATAACCGTGCTGTGCGTCCGAGAGGAGGTGATTTTCTTCTAAGTAATTGGAAAGTTGCTGCTGTACATACAGCACGTTCTATTACTTTTGTGACGGCATCAATCAGCTCGGGG